>OMLB01043153.1:0-24159 GCA_900302555.1 Myripristis jacobus
TCAATGGCAAGCATAAACAGGGCAGAGACCAGGGCAAGAAAATAACTCTTTCAACCACTCTCCACAGGGACTGTTAGTTTAACAGGCAAATAAATTGAAATGGTGGTAAAAATCCAACACTGGTACATATACCTAAATGTTCCAGAGTGACCCTGAATGTGCGATATTTTGATCTTTTATTGCATTTTCCTTGCCATCTTCTCATCCATTAAATATATGCTCTTGACTACCTTAGATAAAATCTTTTACAGGCTATAATGAAAGTTTTTTTTTCCACATGTAAAACTTGTGAATGACATCCAATTATGCATTTGTTACAAAGTGGTTTTGAACAGGTTTTAACAGCCACATTTTTTCCTTGATCTTTCAAGCGTAATTAGAGGGGCATTCCCTGCTGAAACATCTTCACTCCACTAATGGCTTCATATGTCTTCATTAAAGCTAACTGGATTGAGGATGTTTATACAACGTCTAATTGACTGACTTAAGCTGTTGACAGTATAAACATTTTGTGACTTTAAAAATGAGATTTATGAGCTACACACTTTATGAAAGGTTTGTTTAAATTGGGGATGTTTACTGACATCGATAGAGGACTGGGCTCTATATCGATATTATATTGATATTGTGATATGTGATTATATATCCTGTTTAATACTGGACACTGTATTATCAAGAGATGCCTTTTACTGGTTGAAAAGGCTACATGACAGCAAGGTATGCAGTTTTCTGAAATTATTAGACTGTTCTACCTAATTGATTATTAGCCTCTGCCTGCTTGATCATCATATTCACATGATTATTGATTATTTCACAAAAATTATCCGTAAATATCTCACAAAAGCACCAACAGACTTTCTTTTTTTTTTCTTTACAGTTTTGACATATAATAGCTGGGCAAAAGAACACAGCTGTTACTAAGCTTCTCTTCCATTTAAGTGTTCGACCTAATGGAATGTAACCTTAATGTCATTAGTAACATCTGCATCTACCCTGCTATTAAAGGTCAAAACAGCCGCTGTGAAAAAGGTCTTCAGTCATCCCTACAATATCAATATTGAGGTATGCAGTCAACATCATATTTGATCTTATCAATATTGCCCGGCCCTTCATTAATGTAAAACAGAAATGTTTTTCAATAATTGGTAGTAAAACCTCCCTAATACTTACTCATTACTTAATACGTACTCATACTCACTACTTTTTCATTTTTATTATCCAAGTTTTTCCAACTTTTTTCCAGCACTCCCCAAACATTATGCACACTCACAGTGGTCTTTTGCTGGTGACCACTGAGCGGCTTCACAAGAGCACCTCTTGGGAGGTATGTGCCTTGCTTGTTCATGGGCATCTCAACTGCAACTGTTGAGTAAAGACAGTGAAGGTGAGAGCGTTTCTTAGTCACTTATCCACTTTTTTCAATGACAGGTCCACTTCTTATACCTTTATTTCACCAACAACCTGATCTACTTGAATAACCCTAGGTTGTTTGTTGCTGAATCCATTCTGGCAGGGAGATTTAGCTCACCAATCCTCCCATGAATTTCACCCCCTTCCAACCTTACCTTGTCACCCACACCCAGGAAAAACCCAGAGTGGTGCTGTAAAACCCCCAATAACACCATATTTGGTAAGTCTGTGGCACACAAGCCCAGATTTTCAGCCCATAAGGGACAATATACATTCAATGACCTGAGACATAATGGCTTGTAAGTCAACACACATCCCCAGCAGCAGATTCCAGACAGATGGCTGTGTCAGATGCATTAGGCCTGGTTCATTACATGTTACAGTGTGCTGTGTGAAACAGAAGATAAAAGAGTCTGAGCTGAGGAGAATTTCCGGCCAGGCAGCATCACACCGGGCAGGCTGGCTGTCCAGCAGGGCCACATCTATTAGCTGCATGTTAACCTGAGCCCTGGTGGCTTGAGGGATGGGCACGCACACACATACACACACACATACACACGCACACGCACGCAGGCACACACACACGCACGCACGCACGCGCGCACACACACACACACACACACACACACACACACACAGAAGTCAGGGGGATCTGGCCAGCAGAGAAACTACTTCCTCGGATTAAAGGGTTGTGAGTGTTATCATCACCATTCAGCAAAACAATGGCTGGAGATAGGAGAAAACCGTGTGGAAGCTGAGGTGGAAGTCTCTTGCTGTTTTCCTCTGGGCTGTTTGTTTGGCTGATTCCACAAATCAGAGCCATTTATTGCCATCTTAACTCGGGACTTCTTCCCCCCACATTCTGAATGTAGTTGACTTTGCAAAAATGTGTTGCTGGCCTTCACAATGTGTCCAAATCATGAGGCTCTGGCTCCCAAGGAGCCAGCATCCCACTCCACATTCCCCGCAAGCCTAAGTGATGAGCTACACAGTAACCGGGGACAAAGGAAACGCACAAACACACACAAGCACATACACACACAAAAGAAAGAAAAAGAAAAAAATAACAAAAACATAAGTGCAGGATCATGTCAACAATAAAGCACTGAAATGAATAAAAAGTAAAAAATAACAATGAAAGACTTCTCCCAAGCACATGTTTACATTCTTCCGCTGTTTATTATTTACTCAGCAACAGACACAATGTTTAATATGCCTCAGCAATGAGCTAATGATGACCAAGCCAGCTCTGCAAGGTGAGATAATCCTCCTCGTCATCATCCCTTCCTAATACCCACATCCCACTTATAGCCTACAACTCACAGTGATCAAAATGTGTGGCTGTGTGTGAGTGTGTGTGCCAGACAAACTATACTGTTCTAGGCCCATACTGTTGATATCTGGAAGGCATCCAACACCGCTGAGGGATCTAAGCTTTTCTGACTGTCTAGACACAAACATGCTGTTCTTGAATAATCAGGTCATCAGCATATATTAATAGTAAACTGGCACTTTGACCCCCTTTTTAACATCAAGTACAATCTAGTACTGTGTGGGGGCGTATATATATACCAAATACGCGTGTTTTGAATACAGCTGAGGATTAATTTGAAGAATCGTTTCCCAAAAAATACCAAATTTATGCGTCTTTTTTAAAAAATAGGTTAATATGTGCGAGGGGCTTGTGGGATACATTATACAGGTTCAAATCTCAAAATGAGATTGCAGTGCGTGTTGCTGGGCTAAATGTTAAGTTAATGTCAAACCTGCTGGTGCCCTGTTGTGAGCCTGCGTGTCTAATCACGACTGCTTTCAGTCAGAAACGAGAGACTGGCCGCCTCCCCCACACAATGGGCTAAATCAAAGCGCCATCGCTCATTCCCCTCACTCCGGCCAACTATCTATCCAAAGGCATGTATGAATAGCTGTGGTGGAAGTCAGCTCTGCTTTCACAGTACACAACTGTGTACACACACACATATGCATTCTGTGAGCCTGCTTCTATCCCCCGGGCCTACTCTAAATAGAAGTCAAAGAGAGGGATTGTGGGGGAAGGAAGCGGCAGTGGTGGTAATGGGGGGTGGACCGGTTGGGATGGTGGAGAGGAGTGCAGAGCGGCAGAAAAGATGCGCAGAGAGTGAGCTTTTGTGGCCATGCAACCTTCCGCTTGTGCTAACCTGAAGTCACACTAGCTTGGCTGGATTACCCATGATGAAACTTGCGCCAGCATAAGAAGATAGAAGTTTCTAGAAGAGATAGAGAAGCAGTGGATGGAGAAAATACCAGTGGTGGGGGGCTGGTTTTTTAACAGGCATATTTAACAAGCATTTAGCAGCCTCTGACCCTGTAATTCACACACTTTCATCTCCACAAGCAGCTGACACAAGTCACTGAGCTCTGGCGGTTGCTCTTTGACACTGATAATAAACTGTGGCTCCTGGCTTGACACAGCGAGGGATGGACTTACAAAGCACATCTCATTAAGTGAAGTCAGACTGGAGTCAAAGAAGGAGAAATACAGGCCTAACTCATCAAATGGTATATCTTGACTTTAACTTTGCTGGAACAGCTTTTCCCCAAGTTTCCAGCTTCAAACTCAGTGAGGTATTTGTCAAATAAATGGAAAAACAGAAGTGTCCAATGTAACTCTAATGAGGGGTGGAAGATCTGTTCAACTTACTGGTGATAGAATAGTATGCCATTTATTTTGAATTCTTCTATCAACAGTGAAAATACTACAATTTCTCTTAGGAATTCTTCAGTCAGGAATGCTCATTCATTAAATTATAAGTTTATATCAAATTCAGAGGCTATTTAGAAACATCAAAGATTAACAAGACGATGCAATAATATTTAGGCTATATTCCCTTGAAAAAGTTAATGATAATAAATATCCATGTGCTGGATGAAAGCAGTCTTACATTAAACAGGGGTGAACCTGGAACAATGGTTCAGTTTTCCTTTTTCATTATTATCTAATATGCCAAATTGCTTACAAAATTGTCCCCCCTGCCTTGAGACAGTCAACCCAGCAACTTATAAAGTGGAGCTACTTCAATAATTTACTGCTTCTGTTGCTTACAGCACCGCTCCAAGTGGGCTGATGTAACTAAACTCAGCTTTGACGTACTTTTCACTTGTGACCATGACCAAAACTGAGGTGGTGACTTCAGGGGAAATACAGCATCCACTGACACAACCCATTAGTGTAAAGGCGGTGTGTGCATGTGTTTGTGTGTTTGTATATGCAGCACTCCTCTCTGTAAAGGAGAGAATGTCAGATATGCACATTAAGGTTCGAGGCGCCACATGCTGGCACGGGGCCGCTGATTGTCCATTCTGCCTACTCGTAATCACAACAACAGTCTCAGTCAACTTGCTGGAGGGCTATTTACATCCACTACAAGCTATGTACTATAAGTCTATGAAAACAGTGTGTAAAGGGTAATGTCTAAAAAAGTTAAATTCATGGGTTTTCTTGTTCTAAATATGACAAAAAGTATCATAATTTAGTCTCACTGCCCCCAGCAGAAGCAGTTAGACAATACAACTGAAATTCAGGCAGATTAAATATTTTTACATGGATGGTGTCACAGCTGAAGTCAAAACTGAAATGGTCTGTCAAGCATCTGTTCTTGAAATAGCCATGTTGTTACAGCAGCTAGAAAAAAAAAAGAATAGGTTAAGACCAGGACAACATGATTGGATCCTAATTGGTGCTGGGGCAGATGGCTGGCAGAGAAGAAAAAAAAAAAACGAAAATAAAGCAGAGCAGATGAACGCTACAAGGGAGTGGCTGGGTGAGAGGTCCAGCTTAAAGAAAACCAGAACTCAACTCTGTCACCACAACCACCACAGAATATTTGATTGTCTCTCAGCAAGAGACCAGTAAAAGGTAACAGCTACGTATTAGCAATCAGTTATAGAAAAATATGTAGTATAAACCTTGTAAAGCATAACATCATGGCATAAGGACACTATGAATTCCACAATGAATGAGGACAGCTGTATGAAACTGAGAAAATGTCACATAAAAACATGTAATTTGTCTATTAAATGAATGCCACCCCCTTCCCATTAGGGCCCTGTCAATCATCATGAGAGGGTTACATAATAGCACACCCTTTCAAAGCTAATATTACAGCTGTCCACTACCACTACTACTACTCTGTCTCCCCCACTCAATTAGCAAGATGATTTCTCTGCACAGTACCACCTCCTCCTTAGCTTTAGCAGAAATCATTATAGCTCGCTGCTGTTCTGAGGAAGAGATTGTAGCCTGGGGGGAGCCTCTCTAAAAACCAGCCATGAGACTAAGGGGCTGATTATTACGAAGCACAGTCTTCATAAAAAAGGGCCTGGGGATGGAGGAATGGGAAAAGAGGAGCGAGGATGGGTTGGGGTGGGAACAGCAGTTGTAGGATGGAGGAGGAGGAGGTGGAGTGATGCGAAGGCACATGACGCCCAGTTGAATCCAGCTGGGGTGAACTAATGTTGCTGCTGCCTCTATCGTCCTAATGCTAATCATGGCTCGCGCATTCCCCAAACACCCCCGACCTGAGGTCAGGAAACCGCCCAGGTCCTGCACACAAATAAACTCCTCCAAACAAAGCCTGCTGCACTCCATGGCATTCCTTCCTTGTAGACTGTGGGAAGGGTGAGTGCGAGAGAAAGGGGAGAGCGAGTGTGAGGCCGGGAGAGAGACAGACTGAGATGGAGACTTGAGGGCAAAGCTGTAAAAATATTGCCAGTGGACACCATTAGTTAGTTAGACCTACCTCTTTTGTTCAGCAAAACTACAACGAGCAACGAAGCCAGCCTCCTCTCCCGCTGAATGACAACCAAACTCCTCTCCCGCTGAATGACAACCAAACACAGTCCTAACAGGGGAGTCGTTTCTACTGATTGATTTCCAATGGTTTGGGGGTCTGCAGCGATGCTCAGTGAGACAAACTCAGGCAGAACAAAGGGCCAGGAAGGGAAAGGAAGGAACTAGTCTTTTTCTGTCTCCTTGTTTACTGTGCGGCTGCCGTGTGTGAGAGAAAGCACCAGATTGTGTGACAGACACCTGGATCACAGAAACATGTGATCAGAAGGCTGGCACTAATCCTCAAGACTCTTTGGAGCTTCGCACTGACATTTTACACTGCCTTCAAGCATGGTAACTGTTCATATGAGAAAAACTAAGGCAAGGTTTGTCATGGGAGGGACTTCAGGATTAGATTAAGTTACATGTTTAACTCTTGATTTATTAATGAAATTGCCTGATGCGCCTTTTAGCGCAACAAAAAACAAGGAATATTGCTATCAAGGGATTCCAATGACCCGGTCACAGTTTACGGACCACACCCCCTTCCCACAACCAGAAAACAAGCTGATCCACGCAACATGTATAAACACACACAAATACTAACACACAGACACAGAGCCCCGGCCTTCCCATGGTGCGTCGGGTTCGGAGAGACTTGCCCCCCTGGGGATGGGCAGATTAACACATGACAGAGCTTGTTAACCCTGGACAAAGAGAGATGCTAATCCTGTACAGTCGGCCTCAACTGTCCTCCACCACCACACAGACACTGCCACAGAGAGAGCGAGCAAGAGGCAGACAGAGGGAAGCGCCAAGAAGACAAGAAAGAAAGAAAGAAAGAAAGAAAGAAAGAAAGAAAGAAAGAAATAGAGAGTGGCAACAGAGGCCTCAGTGTGTCCCAGAAACCAGACAATACAATGGGCAGGCAGGGCTAGGGTCCATCACCCCCAAAACAATAAGGGTAGAGATGGAGCCCGACAACAAACAAGGCCCCATCGGCGAGGGCCCTACTACAGTCTGGCGAGGCTCCACTGCCTGCAGGGACAACCAGCAGGGCAGTGTGGAGCTCGACTGTGTGGATATTGATCGCATGGGATAGGAGAAAGTGGGGAGTCGTGCTGCTAGCCCCACAGATGGGCAGGGCTGAGAAAGAGAAAGAGAGACAGGCAGACTGAGGAAGTGCATTAGTGAGGCAGGCGGGGGACCTGTTCCTCTGATGCTGTTAGCCCTCTCCCCTGGGAGATAAGAGAGACAGTAGTGACAAGGTGGCGTTATAGGAGAGCGAGAAAAAAAGGGTGAGAGACAGAGAGAGCAAACGAGACAGGAAGCAAGATAGTGGGAGATGGCGGCACCGTTAGAGATAGGGACAGAGTATCTAAGAGTAATTAGTAACTTGAAGAGCTGCTGGACCATCTCCATAATGGGCTGTGTGCCCACATACAGGCTCCTCTCCGGGGGTAAATGAGATCAAGCCAGCCCAGGACCAGCTGGTGGCTTGGATCAATGACACCAGATAGAGCAGATATAGAGAGATGGAGGGAGAGGGTTAGAGCCAAGGCATCTGGACGGGATGGCAGAAACACCCCTGAGAGGCTTCAGCACTCTCTCGAGATTTTGCACGGGACACGGACACACGCACGCAAAGTACTAGCGGAACGACTGTGTCCATAAGAGGATTATGTCCTCCTGTTTGAAGTGGAACAAGGCACGTTCCAGATGGAATCTGATCCCTCACAGGCAGGCAGGCAGGTTGGATGGTTGACCACACCAGGACCTACTAACTACAGCTCTCCAGAAACAAAACCACACACCAAACAACTGGCTTCACGATACCACAAAAACAGCTGTCTGCAGGCCACCACAAACTTCTCTCTTATCACGCTCAAAACAGCCGTCAAAACATACATCCTGCATTTTTCAGTGAGACAAAGACTCTATCTGTGCAGCACTACAGTATTTTGTTAACAAATAATAACAATAGGACAGCATGTAACCTAATTTCAATGTCACTGCGAGAAACAAATAAATTATACCCTACAGCTGCCTATGGTGAGGGGAGTCTATCACTCTGTCAGCAACAGTGTGTGGCATGCATGCCTGTCATTCCACACAGGGCTACGGTGAGGACAGACCGGCTAGCCTGTGACATAATCTAAATCACATTAGTCACTAGGCCAGGGCACCAAATGCACACCAACTTACCATTGCAAAGAAGTGGAGCCACAGAAACCGATTTACACAAGCCACAGGTGGCAGAGCAAAACTAATGACTGACTAACACAGCAAATTTTCCAAAAAACATTTCTGGAATGATTTCTATTCTGTGTTTTTACCATATCCAGGCTTGTGTTGCAGCAACCAACCAGAGACAGCTAACAGATTCTGCCATGAAAATTTTGGTCTTGGAGCCTAGCAACAGGGCTGCGAACCATGTCCATTATCCATCCTCCCACCGGAGGAATTCAGAGCCTCCAAACACAGCAAATTACTGCAGCTGCTGGCAAATACACCCTCAAAACCGCACTGCCAGTCGCCAACTGCATGCTCTGACAACTGTGACACAGCCAACCAAGGCCGCTATCTTAACAGGAGCACAGACCATGGCAAAGTTTATCTCTGCTTTATCTCCATTGTGCACATTTACTGTGGTGACTGACTGTGAGTCTCAAGCCTCAATCATCCCAACAATAGAGAGGGAATTCAGCAGAAAAATACAACCTCTGTTGCTGTTCTGCTAAAGTCAAGGCAAGAAAATGTTTTGCTCTTGCTGCCTTGGTTCATATAGGGTTTGTGATGATCATGACAGTGTTTATGATGACAAGAAGCACAAAGGTCATAGGTTCAGTCAGAAAAAGCCCAATGAAGAAAAGCATAGGCTTGCCCTTGTCACAACTGAGAAGTTCACAGCTGGGGGGATATTCTTGAGTCACAGACCCACCCAAGACCTGGTCCGCAGGCTAAGGGCAAGCTGAAACATAGGCCTATTAAATCAACAATCATCTTCCCTCAAAGGACCATGGCATAGGTCAAGAACAGGCAAGCTGGAAAATGAGTTACCCCAAATATAAGCTTATGGAATGGATTCCAAGTGAAATTACTGATGATATCAAGTAATTCTTTCAAATTCTTTCTTTCTTTAAGCACGTTTATCACTGGGGAGTCTCAACAGAGGTGGCACACTGATTGTATATTTTAAACAAAATTGAATCTCTAAGTCACTACAATATTGACCAGCATCTTTGTGTGGCTATTTATTCAGATCAAGCAATTCTGGATAGCCACACTGAGCTTTCATTAATAATGTGATTTTTTTTTTTTTTTTTTAAATGCTAACGCAGACATCCACACCCTTTATCGTGGTTGTTGAGCAGCACACATCTTTGTAGTAGACACAAACTAACCAACGAAGGAGGGGTAGACGTAGAGTCCACTCCGATATGAAAAGGAATTTGCTGATGCCTAAAGCATGTTTTTTAATTACAATCAAAGACTTTATTTATTCAAATAGATTTTCTGACAAATCCTTTCGGTGCACAGAATAGCTCCTGCAGTAATCCTCTGCCTCCAGCTTATATTTCTTTTTAAGACCTTTTTTCAAGATTTTTTTTTTTTTTTTTTTATGAAAGGGGCTGTGGTTTTTAATGACAACTAAATTTAATTTCACATGATTGCATTAGCCCATGGTCGGCCTGTCTGTCTTCCATTTCCCTGCCTCATCCACCAGCATTGTGAGTCAGCCATTCTCTCATCAGTTGCACTGGGGGGGCGGACTATATCTGAGTGGCTTAGCCCACGACTGACTGACTATTCTGGAGAGTCTCCAAGCCCTGCGTGGCCAAGCCTGAAAAGTGCTCATATTAATCGCCCTGGGATGCCATTTATTTAGGATGACATCAATACCTTGTGGTAGATCAGAGCAGAATACTGGCCGACCCCTGCCCACAATGGCCACAGAGCTTGGGACTGTCTGCAGCATCTTAGGGGCAGACAATAACGGCTGTGGGCTAAGGATAAAGATTCTGAATGCTTGCATTTGTGCACTTTATTAAATACTCTCTGCCAGGCTCTGGAAACTGGCAGTGTATTTCTCCTCTCTATTGTTCTACAAAGGGGAGCGTAATCTGTCTTGTTGCACTCACTCACCAAACAGAGAGGCAAAGAAGGAGCGGCTTTGGGGCCCCTTTAGACTTGAATGCCACACCACACTGACTTCTTCACTTTTGGTGGTGATATTAATCACTTCTGACTACATGCCGTGTGTGAGACTATGGTCGTCCTCGAGTGAGCAAACCAAATTGATAGCTATTTCAGCTACATTGAGTCCCTCCAAGGGCCATATGAATTAGCCTACTCTTTTTGACGCGCTACAAATGGCTCACAGTTATTTTGTCCACTCGCAATAAAATCTAAGTGGGCATCATCTGAATTATTAGTGCTAAATAACCCGACATTTCGCCTGAGGCGGGGAATGAAACATTTCACACCACACACCACTTGGCCCATCACAGAACAATGGGCATCAGCGATGGAGGATGGAGAAGGAGGGGAGATAAAAAATATAAAGAAAAAAGTTGAAAGGTGGAATAAAGAAACAGAAATGGCTACAAAAAAAACAGAAATAGACCGTACATGGTTTAAAGGAAAAAAAGACCACATGTAAATGAATACAGTCGTTAGACTCCTGTTCACCTAAAGATTAGCTTAACAGGTCCGCTGATCACTTTCAGCAACCATGCAGCCTGCCACCGCCCCATCAACCCCTTTCCACCGGCATTAAACTATAAATCTGACTGGGGAAAAAACAGCCGCTCATCGACAAAAGAGAAGGTGACAAATGGTAATTAGCTATTTAACAGAAAGACCCATTCATAGCAGTGACCACTATATGATTTCAATGCACTTTGTAGTAGTAAAACGAGTAGTAACCGGTAATAATATGGTAATAAAAGCAAAGCTCTTAAAGTAGACGTTATAAAAGGACTACAGACATAATTTGTAAGAGCCTCTTTGACAATTAGCCATATTGCATTTGTAAATTAACATTAGCACGCTAGCTACGGCTAAAACAATCTTGCCTTACCAGTGCAGTGTGTGGCGAGCTAGCAAAATCCTCTCCAGCTACGCCCAGTGTTAGCCAGTATCCCTCCTCTGAAACCTGGAGTGGGAAAAGTGGGGATAGTGGCGAAATGAAACCGGGAAGGACGACGGGGGAGAGACCGGAGAGAAAAGCTAGAGCAGCCGGGTCGACAAGAAAACTTCTGCGTCTCAACCGCCGTTTTTCCGCAAGTGATGCACGTTCCCTGCCGAAGAATGAAAGGACGCTTAGCAGTCCACGCACACACACACACACACGCGCACACTACTAGACCGGCGGACGGATGGATGAGAGTGGAGGGCTGCTGCTGCCTTCAGGTGCTGCCAGAAATGTCAGGTTTTTGAGAGGAGCTCACGTCAGCTGAAGAGGGAAGGCGGATTTTTTTTTTTTTTTACGTGAGGCTAGGACCGCTTAGGTGACGTTTAGGGGGTGGTTCCTGCGGAGAACATGGTAGCCTTATCAAAAACTGATTGTGAAAGTGATTTCTATATTCATGGTCTTTAAGTTGTAATTTTCCCAATATTTTATAAATTAAAACATCAGTTATTTTTTGAAGTCCGTGCCATGTCTCTAAGATGATCAAAGTGCTTCATGTGAATGCCCGACTGGTCGAATCTGCGATTTTTCAATGCCGAAATAAGAGCTTACGGCGAGTCATTGAATGCAGCATTCAGGCGGCAGCGCGCCGTGCTGAAATTGAAAGGGATGAATCGCGAATGGCTGAGGAACTCCAGTTTCTCCAGAGTATAGCCAATCGCCGCCCAGGCTGAGGGCTTATTCAAATTAAGGATGATGTCACCCCTTGCAAGTCACCCTACTCTCTTGCCCGAGTTCTTCCCGGTTGTCGTCGCTGTCACCCCCCCTTCTTGTAGGCCCCTACACCCTTTTTCTCCACTCCCCTCACCCATTCTCCCTTTCTCCATGCCCGAATGCACACACACACACACACACACACACCCTTCAACGGTGCATTATTGCCCCACATGCATCAAGTTGCCTGCATTGTCTTCTCCACTAAGCTTTCTGTGTTACTTTGCAGTGGTTTCACCATTTTATTTTCTATAAAGGTTGACAATTTCCAAACCCTTTGAAAATAAAAGTGTAATTAAGTTGATTATGATCTAAATGCTTCCCCTCTGGCCTTTGGGAATGAATCCAATCCAGTTTATTTTCAATCTAAAAAAAAAAAAAAAAGGTCTTACTATTATAACAGTTAATACATTAACAGACATTCACAGGCCTTGGATATTCTTATGCTCCTTTGTCTTGAAAGTCTCTTTTGCTTGCTGACAACAAAATCCCACAAGACTGAATTGTAGAATCA
This sequence comes from Myripristis jacobus, assembly GCA_900302555.1. Lineage (NCBI taxonomy): Eukaryota > Metazoa > Chordata > Actinopteri > Holocentriformes > Holocentridae > Myripristis > Myripristis jacobus. The sequence continues at coordinate 12,640 of OMLB01043153.1, forward strand.
TGGATGTTGTTCGGAGGGGATGCAGATTAATGTGCACCTGCCTCTGAGTGGAGCCTGAGAAAGTCTGAGTGAAAAGAGGTGAAAAAGGAGGAAACCAGCTGAAGAATCTGAGCTAGCCCACAGGAAATAAAGAGCAGCGAGGAGCAGGCACTATATGCAGGTCCTTCATTTGAGTTGTGTCTTTTCTCTCAGACACAATTGGGTATCGAAGGGCGTTGTTTCGTTGCTTACAGGCTTTTGTCTCTGTGTGCTGTGTTCCTCACCAGAGCAGGGCTTTTCATCAGAGACAGTCTGGGTGGGCATGCTGCCTGTCTGTCTGTCTGTCTGCTCCGCTGCTGTTCAGCTAGCTCCCAGCAGCCGCCTGCCCTGTCTACATGAGCCAGGCTTTTGTGCACTGGTCTGTTCTGGATGGGCTTCTTTGTGTTCAGCCTGTGGTGCACTCTTCTCTTTCCAAGTAGTGGAGAGGGGCAGTCTGGCCCTGCACTGTGTGTTTGGGCTCAGCGTGGAAATGTATGGCTCAAAACTGAATACTGACACATACATATTTACATGCTGCTTGCAATGGCATGGCAAAACATGTGCTCTCTCTCTCTCTCTCCCTCCCTCAGATTTCAAGAGGAAGTTTGTGTTCCTTTGCAGGGCACTGACCTTCGACTATCCTACTGCTATAACCAGGCTGTATTTGTGTCTAATGGTATTTCATTAGCTTGCTGCAGCTTTCACCTAGTAAACTTCATATTTTTGTTGCTTAACCCATTTTCCTGTTGAACAACCCATACCCACGGGATTATATGCAGGATTTATCATGTTATCTTTACACATGATGTATTACAACAATTTGCCTGACTGAACGGAGCTGAAAATAATCTGAGGTCAGAATGTGTGCAGTGCAGGAAGGAGGAACAGGAGAAGCTTGGTAAAGGTGCATGAAGACAAATGAGACACAGCATATGTGTGTGTATGTACACATGCATGCATACTTGTGAGTGCATGTTTGTGTGTACACTTGTGAGCAAATGTGAATGTGTGTGTGTGCAAGAATATGTGTACCACATAGAAGGAGAGCAGGAAGAGGGAGGGGAGCCTTGGGGTCCAATCCCTGCCGGCTTGACGCTGATGGACGTATTGGCATGGTCAACCAGGCACAACAAAGAGAGGAAGGTTTTTTCACACAGGCGGTGGTGTGCGGCAGCGGAGACAGGAAGAGGCAGGGCAGTGTACCCGCCGTACAGTTCCCGTGTTATTTATCTCATTGTTTTTTCCCCCCGGCCTACAGTCCAGCTGGGGCAGCACAGCACAAAGGGGCTGGCGCACAGTCAAGCCCCGCAACCTGGCCTCTAGATAGGGGGCTTCTACCTTTGACAAACACATTAATATTTATTCAGCAACAGATACACACATGAACACATTGTGTTTCACACAGTCATGTATACACACACAGATACACAGACTGTATGCAAGTCTGATTTCCCTGTCAGCCACACAAAGAGAGAAGGCAGGGAGACACACCCATCACATCAGACATAGTCGCCATCTTTTGTACAGATGTCCACAAATCATATTTCCCTCTCCACACAAGTACCTTCAGAATTCAATGCATGTGGGTGATTAGCATGCATATCGCTTCACACTCTCATAACACAAGTGTCACTACACTGCAATGGGAGTGTGTATGAATAACAGGCTCATACAGGTTAGCACACGCCGCTGCAGCTGGTGCTGCTCTCTGCGCACAGCATGGAGTCCCTAAAGAGCACAACGTGCCAGCAAAGCACATCATTAACATGCTGCATACTATCACACACACCAGTGGGCAAAATGTGAAGCAGAATGCACAGGCAGCACATAAAAACCTGCCGGATGACCAGCAATTATTTTAGTTTTAAACTTCTTTCTTATGTTGAAATTAAATGTCCCTGTGAAGTCTGGTTGACCGCTGTCAATCCTGGAGGTCGTATGTGATGAGACTGAATCTTATCAATAGATACTCATGATATGTGTGTTCATACACAGTGTGTGACCCTAACATTTGCACATTATGTAGACAAAGAGTATACACATATGTACTCTTGTTCAGAATATGATCTTTAAGCAACACAAGTACAGACAGGAAGCCACACTCTCTGCGTCAGTGGCTGTTAATCCTCGTCCTCAGGACCCAGAGCCCTGCTGGTTTTCATTCTAGCCATCTAATCAGGGACTGATTTCCGCCTGGGATGCCAGGTGAATGCAATTAGCTATCCGGTATGACAGAAAACCAGAAGTAGTCGGTGCCTGAGGAACAGGATTCGAGAGCCACTGTCCCGTGTTGTCCCTACGGGACTCTTTAATTGGCTTTGCCCTGAAACCTGATGATGACCAGAGCAGGCCAGCCAGTTCCTGTCAGTCTGATGGCTGACTGTAAGTGCCTCTGCTCAGCCCTGGCGGCATCCTAACCTAAATAATGCATGCTAGAGCTAAGGATATTGGACAGCAGTTCTTTGTACCACTCTACCACACTAAGAGCACTGAGTGTACACATATCTACTTTGATATTTTACTCTCCCTCATTCTCATCCATTTATGTTTTGCGTCTTCAATTATCTGCATTTGCTTTGGCTCATATCTCTCTCTGCTTCCACTTATTTTGTGTTTTGAGATGTATGGTAGGACGTGATAATGATGGATTCAGAAGTTGAGTGCCTCACTTATATTGTATAAGCTTTGTTCCATGCATTTTTTCTATTGTTTATCTTATAAGCAGGCAACAAGCCACTCCCTTTCTTTATGTCTCACCCCTCCTCCTCTCCCCAAAGAGCCTGTAATTCAGTTTCCTGTCCTCTTTATTGCTCTTAGATTGTATTGATTTTCTATGACTGGCTGGCAGGTGGCTGTCCACAGAGCCTGCTCCCTCCCTCTAGTGGTGAAAAACCGCTGCAACACAGCCAGGCTCATCAGCATAAAGTCTATTCAAACAATGCGTTATTCTTTAATTAATCATGATTATTCATATTGCACCACTGGTAATCCCCCACCTTCAACATGTTAAATCATCAAATTATCAATATTATATTCTCTATCAATCTGCAGCATGGTCAGGTGTGTGGTGCAAATGCATGCTCCCTCAAATATCTTAACCATGCTATGCTCCTGGTCAGGGTACAAGCGAAGAACAAACAGTAATGTCCTTCTTAATGTGTTTTCCGCAAAATGGGTATCGCTACAATTAAGTTTTTTATAATATTTACTACATGTAGTAACAGAAAATTCTACGAACAGTATCTCAGTTTTACACACAATTTTTCACCATTAAAATGTTTAAAAAAGGTCAAAATGGCTCTAGACGTCTTGGCTAAAACTACATTGGATTTAAAGCAGAAAGCACTGATCTAAAAAATCTTAAACTGGGCTGTGCATAGCCGAAAAGAGACTGTGGTTTATGAAAGGTAAAGCATAGATGCAACATTTCGATGACGCCTAAATTTGAAATTTTAGTGTTTTCATAATACATGTTTGTATCCCAAGTGACCATCAAAACTGCATACATGAAGTGTCTGTTCTGTGACAGAGATTAAAAAAAGAAAAAAAAGCCCTGGACATCATGGATCTCAACAAGAGATATTAAAAATAACCCACAAGTTCAGAACCATGGCTTCGTCTGGGTTACCCTGCTCAGCAACCTTGACACAGTTTGAATGTCTTTCCAGTTTATTTTGCTGAGACGGACTTGCATTCAGAAGGCAACATCTCCACAGAAAACATCTGATACACATACAGGTAAAAAGCTGTTCAAGTGCTTCAGAAATAAAAAAAAATGAAGAGACTTCCTAACAGCTTCGCAGACTGAGGTAAAACAAGTGACAAAACATCGTATTAAAATAATTGACAAGGCAACCAAATCAAATGAGCATTAAATAACCTTTCCCGGGAGTGTCAGGAGAACACTAACAGATGCATTATGCTATGTACACGGCTCTGCTCCATTGTGCTCTATGGCTCCCATGTGAGACATTTTACATCACTTGCAGCTGTGTGTTTCTCATATTAGTCTTCATTAAGTGTGTGTTATGTGTAAGTAAACATTCATTAAAAACCGCATATTTGTCCGGTCAAGTGTCCAAATAATATTAGTCCATTCAAGTAATCAAGTCATGGGAAAACAAAATATGTTACAAAAAATATAACAAACAAAAACACAACTACAAATACAATAGGGCTTCGCACTGGGACAGTGCTCGGGCCCTAATAAAAGAACAGTGCATGACAGGGAAACATTTAATTTCTGTTTGTTCCCTTTTAGTGCCGCTAAAAGTGACCAGTGAAAATCCCTTTTGTTTGAAACTGTGACCTTCATGCCCTCTCTAGCTCCACACTGGAATGACATTACCACTGCAACAGGTTTCTCTATTAAAAGTGATAACAAATGCCCATTCAGTCCCTTAAAAGACAGCAGATAAAGAACTGGATCATATGCTGGTTTTTGCAGAGATGCTCTCCGTCAGCCACAGATAAAATAAATGAGCAGTTACCCTTTCACACATGGCTCCAATGTCACCGTACTGACAGTGTCAATGTCTGACACATTCTATAAAACACGCGCACAAGCGTCACAGCTGCCCATTTAGCCTGGCACACAGTGCAGCTGGCAAACATTATTCATGACATACCTGCGTAAACACAGTTACTGACATTGTTGGAATTCTAATTTTCCATAGCATCATTTTGCGACCTTGTACGGTGCACTTAAAAACCCAGAGCAAAAAGGCTCTGTCTCGCGGTGCATTAGTGTGCAGGGTCACCTGGCTCTTTACAGCAGAGGCGGTTCATACATATTGATGACTAACTGGTTGGCTGCAAGGCTCGTCCTTCCTTATATACAGTCATCATCTCCTTCCACCCAAAGGAGAGTACGAACAAAGGGATGAGGAGTGAAAAATGAGATGGAAATGGAGGAACGGCCTCCCTTGAAAATGCTGCAGAAGCTAATGCATATATACAGCACTTAATGATCACTCCATTTCAGTCGGTCCGTCTGGCTTGCTGTATGTCTATTCTACCGCTGGGATGGAGACTCAGAGGATGTATCAAGAGGTACAAAACTCACCCAGGTAGTCATGTGGACCCAATCATAATGCCCAATATAAAAGGAAATAATAAAAAACAATGCCAATAATAAAATCCTGTACATAGTGGACCATTCAAGTGCGATTCTAATCCATTTACAAGAGTTAGTGGACTTTACACCCAGTACACAAACAATGAAAAGTGTTTAGCAGAATGTGTACAAGCATTATGAGCCTAGTCATCAAAAACCCCTAACAAACCGGCATTTCAGATGAAGACAATAAATTATTCATACAGTACAAAAGCTGAAGCAGGTAATGGGGCTTGTGGCTGTACAGTATGTTCTACCGTTGCAGCACAAATTAAAATGCAAACTTGTAACCTTGGCAACGGTGGACAGTGAGGTCCAAGGTCAGTCAGTTCATCCTCAAGGCATTATCGTCTCACTTGGGCATCTGGGGGAGGAGGAGGGGGAGAGAGAAAAAAGGAGCACAATTACAATCCACTGTCACTGGAATGGAAATGTGGCTCTTCAAAGAAAAGAGCATCAAATGACTGACACACACACACACACACACACGCACGCACAGAACTGCCCTACATAATAGCAGATGCACATGTGAATGCATAGAGGCACACATCCACACACACATGCACGCAGATATTTGAATATAAAGAGTCCCAGATGTACACGCACACACACACAAAAACTGAGAAAATGCACAGTCCTGTACACACACACACACACACACACACTGCTGCCACTCCCTCACTCACTGTCCGTCCTCCTCACCAGTCACAACAGCAGAAGAAGGAGCAGGACGAGCCCTCTGGGCCGCGAAACTTCCCCGAGCTGGGCGTGTCGGTGCACTCTGCGATGAAGGCGTGCAGGTCTGTGACTCGGATCTGCTCCTGTGTTTGGGCCTGCAGGGAGGAGAGGCGCAAGCTTTCATGTGGCTGCCAGTGAAGTTGCCTCCCAAATGCCCTTCCCTAATTAATTAGAATTTTTCATCATTTTGTGTAATTTGAAAACTATGCAGCCAGCACTTCTCACACAAGTCCAGGCACATGTGTATAATCAAATGATTTTATTAGACAAGCTAGAACATTAAAACACAGATCCTAAATGTATCAACAATCCTGCAATAATGGTCATAATTTATTTTTTTCTTTTTCGTATTTAATCTAGTTTATTACCATTATCATTAGATTTTCCCCAATGTGGGAGCAGTAAAGGCATACCTTATCTTATCTGTTAATCAAATTTCAATTTTCTGGCAAAAGTAGAATCTGTTGGCCCTTGGTTGCATTTCAAAGTTGCATTTCCTTTGCTTCACTCGCTTTGCCTCATGTAAAGGACAAACCCGTTTTCTAACTTTGCCCGACTGAGACAAGATGTTTGATACCACTGTCACCTCTGTACGGCCAGTGCTTCGGTTCCTGTGGGTACCATTTCATGTTGGCTTAGCATAAAGACTCAAAGGGTTCATTAGCGTAGCTTTGTCAAAGTGAAAAACCAAACCTTACAGCAGCTCCGAAGCTGTTGCAGTGTATCATGTGTATTTGAAATACACGTCTTGGAATAAAAAAAGCAAAAAAACAAACAGGAGAAGTCGGATGGTGGAAGTGTAACCACTGAACTCATTTATCCTTCCGTCTATCGCAGTGATCCATGCACCGCTGAAGATAGAGGAAGTTCTGGCACAAATTACTTCTTCTATAACAACTCGTTTTTCGTTTTTTTTTAATTCCAAGTCATATTTCAAATACACGATACGCTGTGTAAATAGGACAGCTGCGGGGTTGCAGTGGGGTTTATTTTTTCACTTTGACAGAGCCAGGCTAATCACTTCCACAGACTTCGAGTATTTATGCTAAGCTTGTCTCAGTCTGGGTAAGTTGGAAAAAGGGTATTTTGTCCAAAATGTTGGAGTATTCCCTTGAAATAGTTTTTGTCATCTCAGATCTTCCACTCCTTGTCAGGTCCAGGAGCACAGTTCCATTTCAAACTCTTCCCAAACAACGGGAACCAGAAGTGTAAACTAAACCAAAACACCGTACCATGATGGTGTCGTAGGCTCCGGTGATGAGTGCGATGAAGAGGGACAGCACCATGTAGATGAAGAGGGAGATGAAGGTGTACAGGTAGACCTGGCTGAAGACCCACACCAGTGTGCCGCTCTGCTCCATCTCAGCGAACGTCACAAACATGTCGTCCCCGTTGATGAGGGAGAACAGGCACTCGGACACCGTGGACAGGGAACGAAACTGCACACAAGGCCAGGACGAGTGGTGACCAGAGGAACAGCACCACAAAACCAATCTGTTTAATGCTGCGTGAGGAAACTAATTTATCTGAAATCATTTTCAAGGTGCACGATGTGAAACTGCATTGAATTACGGACCTGACAAAAACAAGGACAGGCACCTTTAGATTAAATAACTCTTTTGAAACCGACCCCAGGTTGTCTGGGATTGGTTTTTCAGATTTAATGATTAATCATTTTTGAATGAGGAAATTAAATTCAACAGATGCGGGAAGCATGTATTCCAAAAGCCCCTGTGCACTGTAATTTGCTGTTTAAAGGCTTCTACTTTCCAGTGTTAAGAAGAAAATTACAGAAACCGTGCCCATTTGAAACTTTTTATGCATGTTACTTTTTTTTTTTTTAACATATTTATTGTGTGTTAAAATAAATGGTCTTTTCATAAGTCTGAAATTTGGAAACGTGGTTATAATTTGCTCTATAATGCCCTTTGTGAAGCTTCAACACAGTCTACAGCAGTGGTTGTCTAGCTTTTTGGTGTCAAGGACCCCCAAATTGATACATGTCAGAAATTAAAATATTCCACATTTTTCTGGGGGGCCCCTGGAACCACCTCAAAGACCCTTGAGGGTCCCTGGAGCCGCACCTTGAGAACCACTGGTATACATCTACCAAAAAAACAAGACACTAACTAGGTACTGCTGTGATGGTTGCTCGCCCCACACAGCACACAAATGTAATATTGCAATGAGCAGTAAGTGAGAGTACAGAGCATACCAAGGGGATATTTTAACATTTCATATTTAATAAATGCCAATTTTCCTCTCATTAATTATACATAGCTGCAAAAATGACAGGCTGGAGGGCATTTTATGAAAATTAGACTATTTCGAAATGCACTTACGGCCTTTAAGACATGAATGACTCATTCCTGCTCATTCTCGGTCCGAGACACTGCATAGAACCCGGTAACTCATTAGTCATGTTATATGTGTGTGTGTGTGTGTGTGTGTGTTTGTGTGTACCTTGGTATGATAGGGCCCTAGTACAATCCATCCACAGAAGCAGTAACCCATATAAATGGCCGCTGCACAACAGCAGAAGCGAATAACATTGGGAAAGGCAGCTCTTAGAGTTACAATCAGGATCTGTGAAACGAAACAAAAGAAAAAAAAAAGCACTCATGTCTATTTTCAGACCAAAGAAAAAGAAATGAGGTGACCAGCAATGCAAAACTACAAAGCAAAGACAAACTAAAATTATAACAAAAACTGGTAAAAAAAAAAAAAAAAAAAGCTGCCAGTTTGAACTTGGTGCGGCATATGTGTGTGTGTGTGTGTGTGTATTTTCTGCTCACATTGTATTTCTGGAAGAAGCTGAGGTAGCGAATGACTCCCACCCACACCAGCAGAGTGGAAGTTCCCAGCAGGATGCCACACACATCATATGATGACAAATTCTACATGATCGATAAAAAAAATATACTATATTAACTCACAGAAACTTTGCGGCTAGACTATTTATGGATTGTTGTTAAAAAACAGTGCAAGTTTATCCTGAGAGGCAGCAAGCTCGACAACATTTGCACCACATTACCTTGGACTCAATTCCAATCTTAATGAAGCTGCCGACGATGGTGAACATGTCGCTGATGATGAGCAGGATGTACCAACCGTTGATGAACTCCATCCGGTCTCCCCAGCTCACACGCCGGCCGAGCCTGTGTTTGAAGAACTGCACATACTCCTGTAAGGGAAAACAGAGGCGATCAGTCGTTTGTGAGATGACCGATGAGACAAGCTCTTTTCTCTATCAAGTTCTCATGTTGGTGCCGAAACGTGAGATAAAAACACACCAGATTACAGTGGGGAGAAAAAGCGATCCTCATTTTGGGTAATTGAAAAAACATGAGGAACAGTATGGTTTGTCTCGTCTGGTAAAGATGAACTAAACACATCCAGGTGTAGTTCAAATGTTTGAAACTATTCTCAGGGAGTGGACATAATAATGGAAACGCCTCACAGCATGTAAACAGGAGGTGGTGATCTACTTTAGAGTCGGACTCTAAACTTCCTAAAGGTTTTCACGGTAACACATCTGGTGATTTGGGAGGCTGTGGAAGGTGTTTGACTTCATGTTAGTCTTCATAAAACCGCTCTATCAGTGTGTGTTGTCATTTCAGAGTATAAGTATCTCATGAGAGAACACTGTTTACATCTTAGGGAGCGACTGATCCTGTAAAATGACCTCATATTCCAATACAAGAGACGTGATTGCACTTAGTGACTCACACCAGGAGGCTGGTAGGTTTCATGCTCCTTATACCAGGTTATGTGTTTTTGTCTGTTGCTCAGGGTTAGGGTAGTGATGACACAAAATAAGTAACTACAATCAGCCAAGATTACATTTGAAAATAAATGTGCAATTGGGTTATAGTTACATTGTCAACGATTACTTGAGGATTATTAATTGTTATAATTATTATTGACTTGATTCCAAACATTTTGAGTTGGTGCTCCTCTCCACGCCTTTGATTAAAAACATCAACAACAAAAACTTAAAGAAAAGAAGCAACACAGTGCACCTGTAAACGATGATGCAAGCGTGCTTTTGTAAAGGTAATTTGATTTGACCAATTTAAATGCCGATTATGTTTGATTGTATATCACATTAAGTTGCGTCAATATTTGGTTTTGCTTTTTATATGATGACTTATGGATGATGGAGTTTATTCCTTTTTATTCACATTGAATATGGAAGACAAATATTTTGAATAAGTGCTCCCCTTGCGTTACAAAGTCCACCATGTGGCCTTTAAAAACAGCAGCAACAAAAACTTACACAAACGACACAGCATCCCACATGTTGGATATAAACAGTACACCTGTAATCTAACTGCTGAAAAATGCATTTTATTTGCACTGAAAATGTTTTGAGATGTTTGTGAAAGTCAAATGTTTGTGGCTGCAGTCATTTGTTTAGTATAAGGTGCAATATATTCAGTGTTTGATTCTTAAGTAACCAAAAGGTATACAGATTATACTGTTTTTCTGGTTTGTTTTTTTGTAACCCAAAGTGAAAATTGCCATGTAATTTGTATTCAGTGACTGACTATATTTCAAAGTAATCTGACCCAACCCTGGTGTTGGTCTTGGATGAAAGTTATCCAGCAGTTTCCCCACAGACAACAGCTTTATAATGCCAAAAACTAATTAACTAATGTTTGACGCTGTGGCTTTTGGCATTCAGCATCCTGTTTAGAGTCTATCTGACTTGAAAAAGCTATTAGATGACAGTTTATCAGGTGTGGCATATTTTCTCACCTGCAATTCCAGCATCAAATCTCTCTGGAACTCAGTTAGTTTCTTAATTTTGCTTTGAAAACATAATTGTATGAATGTGGTGACTGTGAGTCCACCTTTATACCTGATACGGTAAATTCGGCTAATCGGCATTCAGTCTTTTATGACTCTCCTGTGTAGTGGTTTTTGTGATGTTATTACTTCAAAGCTACTTTTATTACTTCTCCATGTGCCGTTTCTCATGTTTCTGCATATTTTTTCACTTATGAAACATTCAGACTGTTAATTAAATACATTTATTTCACTAAATGACATTCTTTCCAAACCTATTCTGATCAAACCACTGAGAGGCAGGGTTGAGCATGTTACCTACTAATAAGAACTGAATTTAAGGCTTCAAAGCACATCAAAAACCTGGAAGTATTGGATTCTTAGGAGGCAGAGGCAAATTTTTAACTATTTCTGAGCATTTTAATCAAGAAAATATTGAGCATGGTCTGACTATATTTAGAATATCAAAAGGCACAAAGAATGAAAAAATATGTTTTGCAATATAAAAAAATGCTTTCACTGAGCACATTAAGCTATTGAAAAGTCCCATTTAAGAAAGTATTGGTACTGGATCAACAAAATGAAGTTTCAGACATTAGCCAGCCCCACTGACGGTCGAGCCGAGACTGGCGCCTTGCCACAGACAGCTAACAAGTTCTCTGTAGCTTATCATATGTGAGAGAAGGTATGAATCCCAGTGAAATGTGTTTATCTCGTTTCTTACATGTTGCAGGAGCACACCTCTGAGGATGGAGCGCCCACACAGCAGCAGGGAAAGCAGACAGACAAATGCCACCAGCACATCAAAGAACTCCCGTGCATAGCTCTCCGCTGAGAGAGGAAGAGGGAGGGAGGGA
>OMLB01043153.1:24179-43076 GCA_900302555.1 Myripristis jacobus
GGGGAGATAAAAGGCAAGCAAGAAAGTTACAGATGGAATAAGTGGCGTTATTGCAGATAAAACAGAAGATGTTAACAGAGAGAGAGAGAGAGAGAGAGCACTTGACAGAGCAAAATCTGGGTACAAAATGCAAAAGCTATTAGATGCATGGTATCAATCTTTGTAAAAACAAAAAAAAAATGCAGCTCTTCCTCATCGCTCACCATGTCCAGACACGTTGGGGTCTTTACACTCCTTTATAGAGGCCTGGTTCTGCAGACTGATTTTAACTCTGCCGCTGTGGGCCTTGTTATCCATGACGATCTGATTGCAGATGAGAGAGGCAGAGTAAACACACAGCCTCTGGCCGTGGAAGTTTCTGCACAGTCAGGCTCCCTCTGCTCAGAACATTAATCTCAATAACACTACAACTTGAGAAATGAGAATTTTACAGTTGTGATCAAGTGTGGCCGAAATTAGACAAACTTGAGCTTAGTTGTATCACAGAACAGATTTCTATCTGCGTTCTGTTGCATATCAGAGTAACACACCTCCTCTTCACCTCGTTATCTGCGCAACAATCAACAGAGAGGATGCAAAGCATGATGTAGCTACGAAATTACAGAGTAGAAATGACCGTTCACCGTGATTGCGAAGGTATAGCAGTCAGGGATCTCATTGTTTATGATGGTCTGGATGTTGATAGCCTTCAGCTGGAAATCAATGGTTACATTGATCAGCCTGGAGAGAGAGAGAGAGAGAGAGAGAGAGAGAGAGAGAGAGAGAGAGAGAGAGAGAGAGAGTTAAGACAAAGACATTAATTACTATTATTTTTGGTGCTATAAAAAAAACAAAGACTATAATAATATCTCACTTGTGAAACTTGAGAGTGAAGTTCTTATAGTCAGTGCTTTCTGAAGAGGAACCATAGGGCAGCGGGTCCAATCCAATGCAATCTGGAAGAGATTTGAAAATAACTTTAGAGGAACCAACATCACGTGCAGGAACTTTTCCAAACTCTTCAGATGGCTCTTTTTTTTCCCACAATTTGTGAAAAATGCACAAAAATTGTACACTTCCTCAAAGCACTAAAATGCAACCACAGCTGTTGTGAAGGTTACCACTCATTTTTATCTGTCCTTGATAAAAAAAAAAAATCACGCAAAGCCAAAAACCTTCAGTGCAAAATCCGCAGGTGTCTGCAACCAACTCTTTTCCCAAGGCAAAGGATGTAATCTATTTCCACACATGTATATTTATTAAAAAAAAAAAAAAAACCTTTGGTGATAGGAAAATATTTCAAGCTTTAAATAAGTAGGGCACAGTTGCAGGGCGCCTCATGACATATATGGGGCAGCAGCACAGTGACTCACTGACACAGTCATTTCCTCAAGGGCTAAAAAGAACAGTGGCACTGGGTAAAGAAAAAAAATTAGGTTGACAGTTATAATGTTTTATACCCGGGGACAAATTTAATGGACACATAAGTGGAATGCAAGGAGGAAATATGAAAGATTGAGGCCATCTTACCGGTGACAACATGGGGATCAATGTCAAAAGTGTCGTTGACAGGATCGATGCTGCCCTTAATGTAGTACCTCTGGCAGAGGGAGAGAGCGCTTCCGTTCACCCCGACCCCCAAAACATACGCGTACCGTCCCAGAGAGGTCTGCGGGAGAGCCAAGTACTGAATGCAGACAGAGACAGAGGAGGAGAGGGGGAATTAAAGCCGAAATAGATGCAACATTGATAGAAGAAAGGACCAGTTGCATGTAGTAGTGCTTTACATTTCCTTTGCAGGGTGAAAAAGCAGTGGAAACAGCATTCAGTGCCGTGGCCTACAAATCATGTCCACATGTAAGAAAACATGTGTTTGATAAAAACAAACAAACAAAAAAAATCACATCAAAAATTATGCTTTCCACTAAAATTGTGAATCATACCACAAAACTGTTAAAATGACTGCAACATCATTATTTTTACAGTATTGTTCAGCCCTACTTTGACACTAAAATGCTTTTAGCTGGAATGATGGAAACAAATGATGTATCCCGCAGTCTGCTGAGCTACCTGCTCTACGGCATAATAGATGTGGCTGTAGAGTTCACTCTGGGTGTGGATGGCCTGTGGAGTGTCGTCCTGGTAATCCTTCAGGAAAAGGTGTTTGAACGATGCCGTGTTTTCCTCTTTGAATGTTACAACCATCTGGTTGCTAAGGCCAAACAGCACCAGCTACGAGAGGAAAGTCAGAGAAAGAAATGAGGTTCAACAGACAGGCAGTTGCAGTGTGTTAAATATAATACGGTAAGAGAGGGAAACTGCATCATTTTTGTCTACAGTGTTCAACAAATTGGTTAATTCTGGATTTTAAGATGAGAAATGGGATCTGTGTATGGAGCAAATCAAAGAAAAAGCACCTGCACGGTTACAATGATGATTTTGAGCAGCTGCAGGCCCAGTTTGAAAGGCTTGCGGCCCTTGGCGTGGTACTTGTCACAAGGGCTCATGAAAAAGTATTTGAGCTTCCTCCTCAGGGCCTCCTCCTCTTCCTCCTGCTGCTGGCGGAGCTCAGAGCCCACCAGGCCGGTGGGGCGGGGGTTTCCACCTCCAAGAAGGTCCTGGGACCCGTAGCTGGTCACAGATGAGAACAGCCTGTCTTTCTCTGTCAAATGTATCACAAACAGAAAGAAACCCATTTATATTAGAGGAGAAATGCAGCTAATTCGTGATCAGCATTTCTTGGAAGAGGACAGAATGATAATTGCGTTGACTTTGACCTGTGTTTGTTCCATAAGGCTGTAAATTATTCATGATATAAAAAGGCCTTGATGCACCTGTTCAGTGTAATGGGATGCAAGTGGGAGAGCAATGTAGCTATGATGATAAAAACCTTTCCTTTGTTGTTCCATTAGAAGCGATTCGCAACGTAAATCACGGCTTGTTTTGACATTATCGATATGATCCTCTTATAAATATCTGTCGCGCATCATCCTCAAGTGGGCCTGCCTGATCTCAGCCTGAGCATGAGGTAATTGTAATAATAAATGATCTAGCTGCATTTATCACGGATCACTTGGGGGAAAAAAACACCAAAGGTACAAATTAATGAATCTGCCTGGAGAAACTGGGATGGCCGATGTGAACAAACCTGTGGCGCTGTCTTGGATGCATTTGTAATTTGAAGATGCCATGGCGACGCTTTGAAGATGAAACAAGAATTATAAAAAGGACATCGTCGAGGGGATCGGTGCGGATGTTAAGTGATCATTTAAATCGTAGTAAAACAAACAAACAAACAAAGAAACAAAATGCTGTCCGCTACTGGATGAAGTCGCTGGCAAACGAAGCTCACTGAAGCAGAACAGATCACCAACAACACAGCTCGCTTCCTACATGGTCACGTGACATCTGGCCACGTGGGTGACGTCTTTATTGTTATTGAAAGAAACGCAGTGAACGGGTTGTCAGTATCAAAATTGTACAAAACAAATACTACTGCTACTACCAGTAATAATAATAATACAAAACCTTCTTGTAATAGTAATCAGATGGATATTATCATAATAACTCAGCAAACATTTCATAGTTCAATGATGCTATGGATTTACACAGAACCACAAGCCAATTCACTTGATGCATGTAAACTGTATTTTATTCAGTCATGATTAACATATGAAAACAAACAGTGCCATCAACATTGGACAAAATCAAATGTTCTTACAGGAATTATACAGAGATGGGTGTTGTACGCGGAGACTGAACTGGAATGCAGTTAGATGAGTAAAATGCAGGACTGATCTCCTCGCTGTAGGAGCGGGGCTCTCCCTGTTACATTTCGGCTGAACAGCTGTTATTATGGAGTGATTCACATGAGGCGGGACCCTCTGCGGGAAGATAGCTTTGAGAAATATGTTTTGTAGCGTTAGATGAGGTATAACAATGTTTTTTTTTTACCATTATGGAAACAGTGGTTGTCCTGATTGTTTACACACCATTCAGATTGGTCTTAGCTTAGATATTCACCCTCACCCAATCATATGAGGTATACCGGTGGTTCAGTGTGTTATCCATGTCATACAGTGTGTTATTTCTTATTTCTTTAATGAAAAGAGTGGTTACCTGTACAATGAAAATCAGAATGTAATGAAATCAGTATGTACGTGATCAGTGATGTCACTGTAAACATAGGGACTTACAATGTAAATGTACACATGTAAACATATACGTGTCAAATGTCACTATGTAAGGTATGACAGGAGTGAGATGATCCACGCAAACATGGAAATCTGCGCCAACTAGTTGCATCTTTTCAGTTCTACACGTGGCTCAGAATAGGGCGCTCATCCACCCATCCATATGCACGTCCACTCATCCATAAAATAATACTCCTCCAACGGTCACCATGCGGAAATTCAGTCACTAATTAACAAATTGCACAGTCACGCACACTTAGTCAAAGTCAATTTCTCATAGCTCGGGGCTGCACGCTTGCCAGAGTAAATAACCTGGACGCGGATGATGCATCCTTACCCTGCATTGTTCTATGTAACCTCCCACTCTCTCCATTCTTTCTTATCTGCCGTCCAAAGCCTTGTCCCTGGCTATCACTGACTCGTCAAACTTTATCATTAGCGTGGTGCCTTTGTGCCAGTGGGCAGTGACCTTAGCAGGAAAGCCGCTGTTGGTGAGAATGGCCTCCACGATGCCGGCAGTGAAGGCGGCACAGTTTAGAGTGCTGTTCTCCTTGGGCACGGAGATGTAGGCGTTGATAAGCGGCTCCTTCTCTATGATGTAGTACGTCTTGTCGTCGTCGTTGGCCTGCTCCAGCTTGTCAGCCTCCTTCCCGAACAAAGCCTTCCATACATTAACCTAAAGCAGAGGGGACCGAGGAAACAATGAAGCGCTGTTCTCTCTCTTTAAAGGATAAATCTATCCACAGTGATGTTAAGACCGCTTTCCAGCATGCCCTCTCTCCCTTCTACAAATTCCAGCGGATTTTCACA
Source organism: Myripristis jacobus (assembly GCA_900302555.1). Lineage (NCBI taxonomy): Eukaryota > Metazoa > Chordata > Actinopteri > Holocentriformes > Holocentridae > Myripristis > Myripristis jacobus. Next base: position 29,162 of record OMLB01043153.1, read on the forward strand.
TAATATTATCAGAGAATCTGTTTGCTTGTGAATTATTTCCCTACATGTGAACATCATTTGATTTCACTGAACCCCAAACAATATCAAAACCAAATGGTTAAACCAACAGTAGTAATGTAATCCATGGGGAAGATGTGTGTTACTATCTACAAAATGTGTGGCCTTACATGAAAAAGTATTAAAGTAGCACAACAAGTTTAGGGGGAAATTCACTTTTTGTCTACCCAGAGACCGGCAAGAAGATTGGTGCCAATTTTATCCCTACATGTCCAGTGCAAAAATAGAGACGAGCTGCAGGCTCACGTAGTTAGCTCAAAGCATGGCTGCTGGGGGAAGCCATGAACCTAACTACTGTGAAGTGAGGGAAATATTATTTATATCACCTCTAAAGCAGAGTTATTTAAGTGATAAATCATTATGATTAGGATAACAACTGTTCTGTGAAGGAAAAAAATGAGGAATAGGGGAATTATTGGGAACCCCTGGTGTAAATATTATTCCAGAGCCTTTTCTATCTTGGCATGGATAAAATTCAGGGGGGAATATTGAAGGTTATTTTATTTATTTTTATTTTTTTTACATGAAAATAAGAAATTATCCTGAATGTCAACAAAAACTATCACCTATTGGAAATTTGCAGGGATTCAGGAAATTAGATTAAATTAGAAAATATCCGATATGCTGATACTTTCCAACTCTTTTGACCAATTGCAGATGCTGATGCCAATACATACACATATGTTTTCCACCTAATTACAGAGAACATCGATTATCTCCTGTAGTGGAATTAACATTTTTTTTAATGTCTACTCTTATTGTGATGGCAGATGCAGTAGGCCAAATACAATACTTTTCAATATGTACACATTCACTGGGCAAAATAAGAAAAGTACTTCAATTTAAGTTATTTTAAAAAGCACCACATTTTTTTCCAAACAAAACTCTCCCTCTCCAACTCTCCCTGAGACAATCCTGACAAAATACCACAACCAGGGCCAAATTTGACTGAATTCACATGTCAGCCGTCATATCAGCAGAAATTCTCATATGGGGCCAATGCTGATATTTCATTTTAGAGCCAATATTGGCCGATACCGATGACGTGCTGGTACTATCATGCATCCCTAGAAATTTTAATATTAAAATACTGGTACTGATTTTTTTTTTTTTTTTTTTTTACAAAAAAAAAACAAAACAAAACAAAACAAGACAAAAAACAAAAAACAAAAAAAAAAACCCTACTGGTTGAAACCTTGAGTCAACAACAGCATATGACATGATCATGTGATTCCCGCTGGCTCACCTTGATGAACAGCAGTATGTTCAGCACCTTGGTCTCCCTCTTGCCGTTCTTCTCTCTCAGCACCAGCACGTCCAGCATGCTGGCTCCCACGCTCTGGCCCATGTCTGACAAGCGTGTCTGCAGCTCGGACACGGAGTACACGCGGCTCTGGCAGTACTGCACCATCTCTGAAAACAGCAGGGCAAAGGCGCTCACGCTGACCTCTGTCTTAGGCCGGGTCAGAGGTCGCTCCAAAATGTTGGATTTCCCTCGAGTGAAGCGCGTGTCCATTTTCTGTAGGTGAGTGAATGACATATTAGTGTTTAGGTTAGACAGACTGGCATTAATACCTCAGGATATAATGGTAAGTTCACTGCATTTAATACTTTTTGTTTTAACATATGACACAGAGGTGTTAGTCATTATAATTAGGAGAAACATCAGGTTGGTGTTGCAAACAGTCAGGGGAAACAGGGTCAAATCAGCCCCTCCATTTTGTGCTACTGCAGCAAATGTATATATTTCAAACAGTAACTGCTATTTGTTCAGCATTCACGGTAACTAACATTTTCTGTAGCAAACACGGCTGCAGAAGTTAGACCCATTACAAAAGCCGGTCATTTGGTCCAGCTTACCCCAGGCTGAGACTAGGCTGAGGATTACATCTGGACAAATTGAGCCCTATGGGAGTAAAATATTGCACAAATTACAGCCTTTATTTTTATTCTTTTCAGCCCTTTGGGGTCTCGCCAGCATGCCGAGGCAGACAGACTGTCTCTCTTTTGTGTCTCTTCTGACAATCACAGCTTCAAACCATAACTTGTGTCTACTCAGACATCAATGGTGATACTTTTTCCAGAAAAATTATAATTCACAACTGTCAACGCAATGTTTGTGCAGTGTAGGTGTGTGTGTCATCCTGTTACGACCTGTTCTCCTTTGCTGATTCTCTTAATAAACCTCTTCAGTGTCATTCTGTCCGTGTCTGTCTGCATTAGTGATACAAGTATCAAGCACTTTATGAAGTGAATCTGTCAGGATGCCTGAGTTCATAGCCAGTCTGAGTACATACAACATTAACTGATACCACCAAGACTAGTACTGGCCTTCAATAAATAAAAAAAAACTAAAGCAACAAGAGCTCTATCCGATAAAAAATAAATAGAAAATGAATAGTATCTTCTCTCATACATAATATGTCAGCATTTCCCTGTTGCTCCCCCAACAAGTGTCAGGCCAGAATAAAAAGAAAAACACTTTCTGGTCAATATCTCGAAATAAAACCAATATTGATATTGACTTTAGCTTGGTACAGCTGGAAGATTTCCTCGCTGAGATCAAAGCATGACCGGAGTACCGATAGTTTCCTCCCAATGGAAAAGTATTTTACTGTGCCAAAGCACAGCTCATTAAAGTGTTGGTGTTGAGACAGCTTACTTGGGAGCTGGATCAGCCCTGATTCTGAAACTACAGATACTATTGGCTGGTTTTTAGATCCTTTGAGGGAGATGAACCTCTGATTGATGGGTGTGTTTGTAGCCTTATAGCATAATAACAATGGCTCTACACTGTTATACAATACCACTTGGGCACATATATGTTGCAAACTTAAATTCATGACAGACTTTTGACAAACCTGCTTCATGCAGTATCGCGTAGACCTACAGTTAGGACATGTTTATGACCTCTTACTGTCAAAACTAAAACATCAAACATCTCTCCTTCCATTTACATACAAGAATCACAGCATTTTCACCAGAAGAAATGACATGGCATGGCTTTAAACACATTGTTCGCTGCAGGTTTACACACACAGCACTTCCTCCTGCAGCCTCGCCCATCACAGATTCAGGGAACTTAATTGTCTCTATGGCCACTGCATTCATTTTGTGTACGGTTGCCTGGAGACATGGGGTGAAACCATAGAAACTGAATGGGCTCATCTATTCAATTTCTAAGGGTGAGACATTTCACGCCGTTTCACCACGTTCTCAAAATCACGGGACCTCTACTGATTATGCAGATCAATATTAGCATATAATTATTTGTGGAAGCAGTTATCAATACACAGGATCGATGAAGCTGCGCCTTGGGCATGGCAGCTAATCAGAGCCGATTTCAGCTAGCTAGCAAGATAACGTTAGCTTGCTGATCACTGAAATGTCAGCAAAACCCTTGCGGCGACACTCCAGCACGGAAATACACATAAAACTACAAGCGTGGAAAACAGAGAAGCACTGTTGCTAAGCGGCTACCTGTTAATTTCCGAAATTACCTTTGAAGTCCAACCAACCTTGACTGAGCTAGCCAGCTGCTAGTACGCCCAAACGCATACAATGTACACACAACATACTTCCTGTTCCCGGGACCACGTGACTGGCGCAGGCACCAATCCGTGACTTCCTCCTGGCAGCAAGTTGTCCAAATGCTATTATTATTATTTCTTTGTCTTTTTTCCCCCCTTCAGTGTCACTATTTCAGATCAATCTTGCATATTCACAGCAGAGATAGGATTTTCACGTTTGTATCTGTGTGTTTGTTTCTGGCACAGGACACAGGGACACCACACAATTCACGCCTTTGGGATTTCCTCTGTTTTGCAGTCTAGAATTGTATTTTCTCACCATTAGGAAGAACATGCTCATTGCCTCAGAGAGGACTGCCGGCTGCTTTCACAATGACACAGACCATGGTCTTGAGCAGTGCTATTCCCAGGATGCAGGATACCCACAGTTTCACAAGCTTTCTGCTAATGACTGAGAGACTGCTGAGATTACTGCAACTTCTTGGCTGTTGGTGAATTTCTGAAAATGATCCAGGTTGTGTTAATACAGGCCTGTGTAATTATATGAACATTAATGTGAAGAGACCTTGAGCCATAAGGTCAAACAACACTACACTGCTGACGCCACAGGTGCCAATTTCCCACATTGCTCAGTTGGCCGGGCCAGAAGTTAAACAAAAGCGTATCTATGCGTACAACTGTTGCATAACCACACAGTTTGCATTTGCACGTCTATAAATATGAGAAGGAAACAAGGGTTGGCATTTCACGCTTGGAGCTCTGTGTTGTGGACAGGCTACATGATGGCACATCAGTGGACATGGACCCTGGCCCTTCTCGTGGTCTGGGTCAGCACTTGCATAGAAGGTAATACACATTTGGTTTTGTTTTCACCAATTTTTGAAAGTCCTTATGTGTTTGCACTATTTTTTTTTTTGTGCATGTGCATGTACTTGGCAAATTTTATACATTCTGATTTGATGGGTGACTATTTTCTGTGTTGCATGAACAACATAAACTACTTTATAGCTGGTAAGATTTAAAATGAACTCCCATGGATCTGATCTGACATTGGCCATCATATACGCTCTGAGGAAGACTTAAACAAAATATCTGCATGTGTGGTCCTGTTAAATCAATCTAATATTAATCATACTGATTAGTTAAGAAATAATCGGTTGGACAACATATTGATATCATAATTTGAGAGTAGATATTGTCTGGGATTTTGGATATTGTAATGTGTTGTCTTTTCCTACTTTAAAAGGCTGCATTACATTAGGGACAAGGTTTTCTGAATTTATTCGACTGGTGTGGCTGGTTGTATAATTACCTGCTTGGTCATCATATTCACATTTGTGATGATTGTTCATCAATAATCTCTTGTGTGTAAACAGTGTGTGTAAGCAGCAATAGTCATACTTTCACAACTTTCACAATATTGATTGAGATATCCAATCAAAGACTCTGATATTTGCTTTTGTCCATATCGCCCAGCCCTATTTAAGACTGCGCCTAGGTTTTCTTTGTCCACAGAATTTTGAATTGTCTTGCTAAAAAAATATTCAGCACTATATTCAAGTGAATAAATAGGTGCAATCTGAATTTGAAAGACAGTCCTGTGTTGTTTGTGTTCATCCGCAGCATCATCTTGGTGGCATATGAATGACTTTATCAAGGCAGTGGAGCAGCTGGAGGACAGGAACCCTCGGTTAACACCATTAGCTGTGCTGAGGAGCCTGCGCAGGGCAGCTGGCCTAAACGATGCCTTCATTCAGCACTTCCTTGGTAATGCCAGCTCCAGGGGGCTTGAAATGGATGCCAGTCTCTCAGATTACATGGGCAAGGCTGTGCGTCACAGGGTGACTGAAGATGGCAGGGAACAAGGGGTGGTTCTAACCTCCGATGGGACCACTGTTGCTCTGAAACCACTCCTCCTGGGCATTGAAGCTGGTTTCCTTTCCAAGACAAAGGGGCATGTTGTGGGTCTGTACCAGGTCACTCTGGCCAAAGACCTAGGCCTTTCTTTCACGCACGTCCACAGGTCTCCTCTCTCCCCACGTCTGGGTCCTGATGGCTGCTGGGACAGTGTAACCTCTCCAAAGGTGTTCACCCTCTCTGGCAGTCCCTCCCTGGTCACGACCGCCCAGGTGAACGGAGGCATGGATGGTGTGATCCTGGGGAGGGAGATCTTTGTCCAATCTGGACATCCTCTCAAGCTCAGCAGTCTGCTGACGGCGTACTACTGCCACCGCCTGGAGAATGAGGGACTGGACGTTGTTCAACACCCTATCAGCCCACAGCGTAGGGAGAAGTTCAGAGAGCTGATCGTGCCTCCTCTGCTGGCCAGACAGGTGGTGAGATCCATCAACCTGCACCGGAGACTGAAGGGACATCCCAAGATGCAAGTGAAGGAGAAGAAGCAGCTTATGGCTGTGGTGAACAAGGGAATGAAGGAGTTTGTCTTCCAGTACACGAGTGAGTATAAGACCAAACCACAAAGGCATAATGGAAGACTTTTGACCATAATAAAAGTTACATGCGTGGATCACGATTCATTTCAGATTGTCCGGCCATTATACCCCGGTGTGCGTGGGACGCAAAGCCGTACAAAGGAACTCCGACCCTCCTGTCCCTCCCTCTCTCCTTCATGTACATCCACCACACATCCACACCGAGCCAGCCCTGCCTGACCTTCGAGCAGTGTGCTGCAGACATGAGATCCATGCAGCGCTTCCACCAGGAAGACCGAGGCTGGGACGACATCGGATACAGGTGTTAGGCAGTTTGCTCTTGCAGTACTTCAAGACGAGAGAATATGTACAATACTTTTATACTAAAATACTGATGGTATAAAATCAAGTTTGCACCCAAATGAAAACATCACAAGTTTGCATCTTTTGGGCAATCTTTTATTTCTTTATTTATTTTTAAAATCAGAATCTCTTTTATCAGGGTTTGTACACTTTTTAAGCAGTGTTTTACAATTCCTCCTACTAAAATTTTAGTTTAATTTTCATGACATGTTTGAAAGGTATTATAACACTGTAAATGTTGTGAAAGTTCCATGTGTCCTTTCCTGTATTTAAGTCAAATGACTAACAGACATACACCTAATTATTATTTCCCAGGTTTTTCATTCATTTTTCTATTTCATTCTCTGCCTAGCTCATGTCTTTGCTCTATATACATATAATATTAATTATTACCCTAGCCTATATGATTAATTCTTACAGTGCTGACACCTCTGATACTCCAGCTACAGTTAGGTCCATATGTATTTGGGCACTGACACAATATTCATAATTTTGACCTTGTACACCACCACAATTGATTTTAAATGGAGTAATCAAGACGTGACTGAAGTGCAGACTTGCTGAACAAAAATATGGCATTAACCGTTTCGGAATTACAGCCAGTTTTATACATTGTCACTGTCCAAATACATATGGACCTAACTGTATTTACAAAAAGCTGCATTCTGCACTCAATTTAAGAGAAATGCAGAATATGTAATATTTCAGATACCAGATCCTTTTCTTACCCACCTCTGTGTTCCTGAAGCTTTGTCGCCGGCTCTGATGGGTATATCTACGAGGGCCGAGGCTGGCACTGGCAGGGAGCTCACACCTACGGACACAACTCCAGAGGATACGGGGTTGCCTTTATTGGGGACTACTCCTCCAGGTTGCCTTCCAAGCATTCCATGGTGCTGGTGAGAGACCAACTGGCATCCTGCGCTGTTGGCGGTGGGCGACTGGTGGACAACTTCACGCTGCAAGGGCACAGACAGGTGGTCAACACCTCCTGCCCTGGGGACGCTTTCTACAAGGAGATCCAAGGCTGGGAGCACTTTGGGGTATGAGATAGTGTCACATCATCAGGGCATTATGTGGACACATGAGTATTATATCACTTTTAAAAGTGCATTCATATTTAATTTTCTTTTCTTTGCAGGAAGTCAAAGAATGAAAACAATGTGCTGGACAAGAGGAGGAGCCTTGGATGAACAAAAGCCAAGCAGAATAAATATTTGTCTCCCCAAGTGTTGCTATTTTCTTTCAATGTGACTTCTTTTCATGAACTCTTCTGGCAGTTTATGGGACTATTATGAAAAGTACCATTTCATGCGCGGCCAGTAGAGGGCGCCGCATGACCATGCAGTGACGACTAATCAAGCCTTTATTGATTTCCAGTATTAAGGGAATTTTGTTAGCAAAAAAATTACTTGATACAACCTCATGTAGCTATTCTTGTAGCATATTTGGAGATACAGCCATATTTGATCTCAAAAACATATTTTTAATTAGTTGGTTAATGTGTAATGCATGTTAACAAGTGAACGTAATTTGCCATAATTCAAATTCCATCCATGCCTCACCTGTTCAGATAAATAAGCTCTCATATTGACAGATCCTATCAGTATGATAAGCCAGCAATGTTCAATCGTGTATTTTTCGCGCATAAAAATGTCATACTGATTCTATACGTTTTTGTACATAATTCGTTGCGAACGCACACCCTCCAAAGCGTGGAAAAACAAATAAAGCACTCACAAAAGTTGATGTTGAACTTGGCCGTGGTGGGATTTTGAAAACTCTTCTCTCGCCCTCCCCGTCGACGTTACGTACGCAGCCGTGGCGTGCCTGCAAACCAAATAACATGGAGTCTTCTGTCTGGCATCTTCAAGGGATTCATGCAAAAAACCTGAGCGCCGATTGAAAACGAGAGCAAGTTGCTGCAAGGGAGCGTTCAAAGCCCCTCTTGCATGCATCGTCTTGGGGCGTAAAGCTTAAGCTCTGTCCTTGAAGTATGACGAACGGCGCATAAACGGCAAGCCTTTCACTGCGATCCGCAAACCAGGCCGTTTTCAGTGAGTATTTTGCACACACAAAAAAACTGCAGCTCATGGGCGTTTTAGTTTAAAATGCGTTGTGCATGGATACATTGTTGTAATGGTCACCTGACAACGATTGGATCGATATCAGCCACGTCCTCTGAGGGAACGGAGGCGAAGCCGTGGGACACCTTGATGTACCCGAGCATTTTCCTGCTTTTTTAGTAGGGGCAGCAAGAGAGGACATGGGCCTGAATATAAAGGCCACTTATTTATGTAACCATTTGGGCGCCCCATTTCATTCTTCGTTTAACGCCAGACATATTGTGAAAATAGGTCAGACAGTCCGAAAATTGCAGTTGGCAAAAGCTAAAGAGGGCTGTCAAAGCACGATCGATTCTGCAGATTTGGCACTTTTCTGCCATGCCATTTGATTTATCACTCCCTCACAACCTACATTTGTAAAATGTAAACTTACTACAGTAACTAATGCCAGTCAGGGTTTACCATCTGGACACATTATGGGGTCATATTCAAGTAAAGAGGAGGAAAGTTTTCAACCTGAAAAACTTCTTGCTGTGTTTTGTGTTTGTGTGGGACTGTTTCCATGTTAGTGTGAGAAGAAGAGGAGGCTGCACCATGTAGGCAGACTGGTTGTTAGTGGGACTCCATACTGTGCTCTGGGGGACCATGGAGCCAGAGGGGCAACCCCTCACCCCAGGGACCAGCTATGGGCCCCCACCCTCCCACTCAGCACAAAACTCTGTCATCCCCACCTTCCGCAGCCGCACCTTACAGGTAAGATCACAGTGGGGGCGGGGACTGTGAATACATATCAAACCCTGTTCAGGTTTATACTGCATAATAAATGGGAAAAGTAGCTGTGAATCATATACCAATTTCAATATTTCACACGCAACACTGCACACAAAACAGGAAGTGATATTCAAAAATACTTCACACATCATCATCATCACTGCCACCATCAGACCTCAGAATCTGTAACAGCTTTTTCTCCCTTCTTCCTCCCTGTCACAACCAGTCTTCATGTTCTCCAAATGTGAGCGAGGAGCTGATGCCTGGCAAAAGCCCATGGGGCCGAGCTGGAGATGAGGGCTTGGAGCAGACTGAGGGCCCCCTGCCCAGCGCAGATCCAGGGAGGAGTGCACAGAGGAGGTTCAGGTCCTCAGCCTTTCCTTCCTCCCTGACCTGGGACTCTGACTCTGAGAAAGAAACACTTGATGGTAACAAAGTATATATGGCATAATGCCTTCTGGAAACCTTTTCCTCACAGCTCACTGATCAGAAATAGAAATGGGTAGCACAGTAATGACTTGACTCCATAGTGGTGCTAGTCGTAGAAGAAAAATTTTATTATCCCTCATGGGGAGATTGGTTTTGCAGCAACACATACGACATAGACGGCACTTAAAAAACACATACACAACACAGTAGACCTGCAAAATACAGCTAGCATTGCCCTGAACCTCTCTAATATACAGTGCGATGAGTGTTTTGTTTTTTTTGTTGTTTTTTTAGAGTTAAGCAATACTTGTGATGTTGCTATCATTGTTGTCACTTCGATATTGTTTTAATTGTCCTCCAGTCTGCTTGTATAAGAACTCTCTCCCTCCCTTATCTCTCTCTTGGCTATGCACTGTATTTTTGACTGTGGGTTTTAACTGTGAGCCCCAGAGCTGTGAAGTGATGTTCCTGTTGTTGTGTGTTTTGTGTGTGCTGTTGTGTGTCAGAGGAGGAGCTACAGCACTTTTCTAACCCTCATGGCCTGGCTGCTCACAGTCCAGGATCCCCTTCTTCTGGACTCAGGTGAGAGGGAGGTAGGAAGGACTCGAGCCGGTGGTGAGCGTGAGATTGTCAGGCAGTTTGCAAGACAAACCAAGATAGATTCCACAAAAGCAGGTTGTAATCAATCAGGCATTAAGTTGTAGCAGCATATATGAAGAACTAGCATCTGATCTGTGATGGTGACTTACTTTCAGACGGAAGTGCTGAGCCTCCACTTGGTAGAAAGGGTATTAGAGTTAGTGCTTGGCAACAGCAGCACTGTTACCGGCATAGATTTACCATGTCATTTAGACTGTGTGGTGAAGGCATCCAAAATGTTTCTTGTTTTTGTTTTTTCAATTTTGCCTAGACTCAACAGCGAGGATGACCAAGGGCCTGAAAAACTGCAGCGCTTATTTAGAAACAGTGACAAATCCAGCCCCGTGGAGGGGCAGGATGAAAACAATGGCAGCACAAAGACAGAGGAGCCAAATACTTCTCAGCTTGGCCCAACAGAATGTAAGCACCATGAGGAAACAAGAAAACCTGACTGACCTCACACTTGATATATTTTTTAGAAACTCCCTTTCATTAATAATACTTATTTTTTTTCTCTGTTCACAGTGGCAGACAACAAAGTCTGGAATGTATCTGAGAATGCTGATCTGTCCAAAGCAAAACCAAAGGAGGGTTGCCAAATTGAGGAGGAGGACAACAGTGAGGGAAAGAAAAGGCGAAAGGAAAAAGACACGGAGCCTGAGAGAGATGTGTACACCTTCCCTGGAGACTCGGACCCTGAGAGTCCTCCTCCGGCCCCCTGGGCTCACTGCACATTCATCCAGCGGTGCAGGAAGAAGAGGGTCCTGCTTAGGCCCTTCTCTGGACTGGGCACCTGGCAGCGCACATCGCCTGAGGCAGGAAGGCGGGTGAGAGGTGGTCCTCAAAGATCAAAAACAGCCGAGCTGAGTGAAGATGGAGGGATCTATGACTTTGAGGAAGTGAACTTTGGAGAGGATGCAGAGGAAGAACTGGAGAAGTTTGATGAAGAGGAAACTGCTGGAGGAGGGGACAGCAAAGAAAAAGCCAGTGGGGCAGAGCCACATAAAGAAATTTTCACCTGTGTGGAATGTAGCATTTACTTCAAAAAGCAGGTCCATCTACGAGAGCACATGACCGAGCACTGTCAAAGTGGGTCAGGGGGTGGCAGGAGGGACCGCTTAGCTAAGGGTGGCCGTTTTCGGTGTGTTGAGTGTGGATGGAACCTGCCAAATCGTCTGGCACTGGCAGACCACCACAGGAGGCACCAGGAATCCCGGGAGAAGATCCTGGAGGAGATTGAGAAACTGAATGAAAATGGGAAGGCAGAGGAGATGCAGAGGGTGGACAGTAAGATGATGGAGCATTTAAGCTCAGTGCCAAATGTGGTGCAAGAACCAGGTCCGGTCTCGGCTCCAAATAACATGTCCGACCCAGAAACAGTGACCAGTCCAACTCTATCCCCAGTCCCGGTTTCAACACTGGACACAGACCCAGAAGTAGTTGATGATTCAGACTCAGCCCCAACCCCTCCTCCACAATCAGTTCGAACCCTGGCACGGGCTCGAGCTGCTTCTGCCAATCGCCGCCGCTATGTCTGTACCAAGTGTAACTTCAGCACAAGAACTTCCCAGGCACTGGCTAATCATGCCAAGACCCATAACAGAAAAAAGCCTTCTCTCCAGCGTACCTCCCCATGCCTCCAGCCAAAATTTCCTGCTGTGGAGGATGACTCCTTGTCCCCTGGTTCCCCATCATGTTTGGCATCCACGTCCCTGGCCTGTGGTCATTGTGCCTTCCTGACCCCAAGTCAAGCTATATTAAGGGAACACCAGAAACTCGCTCATCCAGGACAGGCCTCCATCAGTGGGGCATGGCCCGAGGAGATGGGCCAGCATTCAAGATCCAGTGCGGGTGCTCCGATTTCCAGATCTATTCCAGATTCTGATCATATCTCTGGGCCAGGATCCATATCCCTGACCAGTATTCCAGAGGGCAAAAGCCAGCAAGGAGTCACTGCCATGGAGGACAGCACCCCAAACAGTGCTGCAGCTCGCCCTCCGAGGGAGCTGGCCTTCAAGTGCATCGGGAACAGGAGACCAAACCGGAGGGGGAAGGATTGGTCTGAGCTGTCCCAGTTTCATTCCAGACTGGATGGCAACAAGCTGCCCGAGAGTGAAGATAAACAGGACAAAGGTCAGAGCACAGAGCTTGACACTGAGCTGGCCCAAAAAGAGACTGACTCACCGAGGGGACTGAAACCACACACCAGAGCAAGATCCAGCTTAGGTGAGACTAAACAGCAGAAAATAGTTTGCATAATAAGAGCGACATCACTCCTCACTCTTGCACTGTAATGAGTCCAAGCCACCCTTAGCTGACTCTTAACTTGTGTCACAAGGTCTAAGTCTCCTGTCACATACCATAGTGGGGTAAAGGAAAAGTTCATTTAAAAACACAGCACATACAGCAATGATGAGATATGGTTATTAATATGTTATATGCAATGATAAAAGTCCAGGCCATTTTCTTCTCAGGCAGGTATAAAATTTATTTTAAAAATGTGACTTGAGTCACACTTCAATCTAAGTAATTTGGCCTGACTGTCCAACTCAAATCTGATCATTTTATCTAGAACATCTCAAAATTACAGGAGCTCTGACCCCAAAACCCAAAGGCATATATTTAAGCTATGCACAGTCAGAAACTGATGCTATTTCATTTTCAGTACCAGTTATCTGTTAATTAACCGTTGATTTCTTTCTTTTCTAGATGACTCTTCACAGCAGAGTGCTTCATTATCATTCCCTCCTGAGGAGAATTTGAAGGACGAAGAAGAGGAGGAAATGGAGAAAGATGGAAAGGTTTCCTTTTTGAGGAGGAGTAACCGGGTTATTGCTGCCTCTGCTGAAAATGACAGTGATGACGATGACGTTGACAAGGAACGTATGCGGCATTTGTTGTCAGAGAGCATCTTAGATGATGAGGAAGATGAAATTGATGAGGAGACAGGAACTCTGAAGAGCGTGGAAAGGAAGTGCCCCTACTGCCCTGATCGATTTCATAACGGCATCGGGCTTGCCAATCACGTGAGAGGCCACCTGAACCGAGTCGGCGTCAGCTATAATGTTCGTCACTTCATATCCCCCGAGGAAGTCAATGCGATTGAGAAGAAGTTCTCTTATCAGAAGAAGAAGAAAAAAGGTCAGCTTCTTGTTGCACATATTTCTTTAGGCTTTTCTAGATCTTGTCTAAATACATTTTACTGTGCAGCAAACAGGACAAACAAAGCCTTTACTGTTGTCTTTCTCTGTAAAATATGACTGAAATGTAGTGAACTTGATGTAGGATATGTGACGGCATCAGGGGCCTGAGCCATAGCTGAAAGTGTCATATATTCATACAACTTTGACTAGGTTTCAAAACTTTAACTTGTATCCCCCTCCCTGCAGTTGCCAACTTTGACCCCGACACCTTCAGCGTGATGCGCTGTGAGTTCTGCAGCGCCGGGTTCGACACCCGGGCAGGTCTGTCCAGCCATGCCAGGGCCCACCTCCGAGACTTTGGCATCACTAACTGGGATGTTACCGTCTCACCCATCCACATCCTGAGGGAGTTATTCTCCAGCAGACCTGACCTGGTGATTCCCACAGCTCCTCCGCGGAGCCCCTGCTCACAACATGTGGAGGGC
>OMLB01043154.1:5980-21930 GCA_900302555.1 Myripristis jacobus
AATGTGGAAAACCTGACTGAACTGACAAAACTTATCTCAACTGTTCAAATATAATATATTTGGTGGTTTATTTTGAAACTGGATTCCAAGTGCATTAAAAGATAAGAACTGGTTTTATGTTCTGTTAATGTTAAAATAAAAGCCGGCTACATATATTCTGAGTAACAAAATACGAGTTTTGGTATTTTTCATTTCCTCTACTCCTCTTTGAAAAGTGCCTATAGATTTAAGCATTTGTGCATAATATTCCATAGTGTGCTAAGAAGTGCTTACACCAGCAAAACAATTTCAAAAGCAGCGTCTTTTCAAGATCACCACTGCAGTATGGAATCCAGAGATGCAAACATGTCCAGCGACCTGGAAGGGAGACTGCGGAGTTGAAACAAATATAGCTGCTAGACATGTGAACGTGCACAAGATATCCGCTGTGAGCATTTCTTACCACTGACTTGTGATATTTAAAAACAACTGTGGTGTCATTTTCATTCCCGTCACGTAACCGTTTGTCTTCAGGTAGAGGGGGAAAAAAGACAACAAGCTGTAATCATATAGGATCCACTTTTCAATCCACTGCCAAAGCCAGGACACTCCGGCCTACTAGGAGGGTCCTACTCCAAGTCCATCCATGATTTCATATACTGTGTCATGCTCTCACACACACATATCCAAAGGTACACACACACTTGCACATGGGCTCATGCGGTCTAATTAGTTAGGCCTCTGTGTTCTTGCTTGTGCATGCTTCTATTTATGTGTTTGAGTGTGCGATTTTTGATTAGCCACCTGAGCGTGATGTCTTACCTGCCACAATCCTCCCTGATCCTGCGTTTGACCCTCAGTGGAGCTCAGTGGGTTAGCTGTTATCTGGTGGACACAGAGCACAGAAAACCCCCCAAGGCTGTTAATAATATAAAGTAAATTATGAAGCTACTTAGACTACATATTACTGAAAAGCTATTTCTTAGCAAAAATAACCAATTTTGCTCCGGTAACTCAAGACATCAGTTAATCCAGTATAAGGTCTCACATAGACATAGACATAATTCCTGTGTTAAATTAAATTCATAATACCCATCCCCATCACTGCTTTGTATTAAATGCAAAGAATCTGTGGGAGTGCTCGCTCATTTGTTTTGGTTCTGCACAAGACTCTGCAAGTTTTGGTTCTAGTTCACATTTATGGCTGAATTTATGATTTGTGTGTACCTTGATAATAAGATTCTCCCACCTTGAGAGACATTCAAAATGAACAGTACATTTAGCAAGAATGTTACCTTTATGACTTTGTATATATAGACTGATTCACTCCTTTTCTTTTTCCTTTTCTTTTCTTTTCTTTTTGTTTCTTTTCTTTTTTCTTCATGGTTCCAGCCCAGTAAATTCTACCTGTCAAACACCCTAACTTTGAATACCGCCTTATCCCATCAATGTGTGGCATGACCCTGTTGTGTCCCGAGTGTCCTAACCCCTGTCTTAGCTGTCATCCATGGTGAGCTACCAGCAGCAAGCTCTGCTGAGGTACGATGACCTCAGATGAAACTGTACTCCTGTCTGTCTCGCTGTGCTCTGGGTGCCACAAGGTGAAGCCTGGCAAGACATCCTCTCCATCCCTCCTGCAATATATTTGTGTACTGTGTGTGTGTGTGTGTGTGTTTTGGGCTGGAATGTGGCAGCAATAGAGAAAGCTCTGGTTGTATGAGGAGACACACCACACATTAGGCTAAAAGTCATTAACATATTGATAATGATTAACATTCTGATTTCTTTAGATTTCACTCAGAAGCCTTTAAATGTGGTATCTATAGTTGATGTGATCGTCTTGATTTGTCCTTATTGTAAAGCACATTTCAAACAAGAAGGCAGCTTTGCCAGTGCTTCTCCAACAAACAACTCTCCAAGTGTAAAGTTACCTACTATGTATCAGTTTATGTTTTTTAGCATTTTAGTCTTCAGGATTTATTTTCTGACAAAATAGCATGCAAGTGCAACACTTTTTATCTTGGAAGTCCTTGATCACGGACTTTCCCATCAGCACATAAATGCAGCATAGTCAGCTGTTAAAAAGGAAAATTGACTCATCACAGAGTCAAAAGTAGGGCTGGCAATATGGACAAAGTCTTCTATCATGATATGTGACAGAAGATTGTCACACGACTACTTTTTGGTAATTCTGTGGACGAAATACTAATGAAATGCACTTTCTCTTTTACTTGGAGATGACATGTGACAGAACTGAGGTTTTGCTTTTGCTTTCAACACTTGCCGTCTGTGTAGCTTGCATTTTTTGCCTCTCCCTGTCCTGCCTCTCATGGTTCTTCTGTAAGTGGTAGCAGAGGTTTGCTGTTTTAAAGTCTGACGTGGAACTTGTCTGAAGCATACCTTGCACAGTACTGTTTTCTGGCCAATGTGAGATTTCTTACATCCAATTTATGTACAAGTTCCTCATCTTGGTAGGGTCAGACTGAGTCCTGTTCTGTGTCGTGCTTCTCCATGTTTGACTGTTATTGGAGCCCATGTGTAGCGATGGTGCATTCAAAGCAACCGGGAGCTCCAACTCGATCAAGCTGCCTTAGCTACAACAGCAATAGAAACAGTAGAGGAAAATCTGTATCAACAGACATTTTTCTCTCACCCCATGATATATATTGTCATATTGCACGGCCCTAAACATAAATACGAATCACCAACAAAATCTATTCAACTGATCCTTGGCCCAGGGGCTGTCAACCAAGTTTCATCCAAATCTGTTTTCACATTTTAGAGATAACAGACAACTGAAAAATACCCTCCTTTTAAACTTTGTTGGCAGGTGCAATAAAAAAGACAGCATCAATAAAAGTGACACACAATGGCATTTAACCTGTGAGTGTGAGTGTGTGTGTGTGTGTGTGTGTAGCCAGCTATTCGGTGGAGGTGACAGATTCTGTCAGTGTCACAGTAGCTTTGATTTGGATGCGATTACTTGGCACTCTGCTGTGCTCTGCTGCTTTCAGCCTGCAGAGCTCACAGCAGACACCTTTGCTCCTCCACTTTTGTCAGTGGAGCTGTTTGGATTCAGCTCATGAATCAGATATGTTACTTACCAGGACTAAAATTATCTGTGTTTTAACCTTCTCTGCAAAAACTTGTGCAGTGCATGCATGTGCAACATTTAGGTTTTTCTTTGACCCCGCTTGCTTTGCAAACACATCTAGAGTTTCAAACTGCTTTTGAAGTTAGGCTGACATTCATCTAGAGCTGCAGAGCTTATTTGTCTGTGGCTGGAGGCAAAATGTTTTCGGGTTGTCCATCTGTCTGTCCGACCGTGTGTCCATCCGTACGCCCGTCCATGCCTTTCTTGTGAACACAATACCTCAGGCTTGAATTTCTTCAAATTTGGCATGAATGCCCGCTTGGACTCAAGGAGGAAGGCGATTCGATTTTGATCATCAGATGTCAAAGCTCACAAAATACATTTCTGGCCATAACTCAACAATTCACACACCATTTATGACAAAGTTTCACACAAATGTCAGATTGGATAAAGTGATGCAGTCATGACATTTTATATTGAAAAAGTTAAAGGTCAGCTTCACTGTGGCATCATAATGTTCTGCAAAAACACTTTGCTGGCCATTATTCAACACCATAACTCAGCATTTGCACTTCACCTCCTCTCCCTGAATGACAAGCAGGACAGACACACACACACTGTTGCTCTGGTCGTGCACCACAAAGCTTATTGGCTTTGCTGATGTTGAGCTTCACGTGGTTATCATGTGAGGAGGCTCTCTATGAGCCCTCTGTAAAGGACCTACCCGATCCAGTCCAGCAGGATCGGGTAGGTCTAAGTGAAATTGGCATGTTTCTCACTGCAAATTGTTCACTGGAATCATGTATGTCAATGTATTGATAACTTACAGTTTCCCCCCGAAAATACACATACTACTTTTTTATTAAATTCCTTTTCCATTTTATTAAGTCTTCACTACAAAAATTATGAGTCTGGACAGACATTGATATAAACTGCAACTTGCCAGGTTTGCGGTGGCATACAGCTACAAAACAGTGTTTCTACTTTCTTAATCGTTGTATTGATTTTATTAATTCAACCATTTTATTGGCAAATTTCCATCAGATGTTACCAGATGCTCAATGTGATGTCGCAAGATTGACTAATTAGTTTGACCACTGCCCAAAAAATGGAATGTTTTTTTTTTTTTTCAATCATATTAAACTGAAAAGGAAGGAAAAAGTAGCATTTGAGAAGCATTAACCACGCGTTTTTTTGGGCTTTTCTTACTTGGTTATGCCATGAATCTGTCTAGACATGTCACGTTTAGTTGCCTTCCTGCTCTGTGTGTCCCTCCTGTTTCCCCGTAGCCGTGCCCTGCCTGCTCTTCCCTCCAATCCTGCCCTGTATCAGTCTTGTCAGCAGAGATGGTTCAGAGATGGCTCATTTAGTCATTTCTTGTATCTGTGTCAGGTGGGTTTCACCACTGCCCCGCCCCTTTAAGAGTCTAGCTGCTTTGTTGAGTCCATCCACTTCAATGGGAGAAGTGAACGGGAGCGCAGATTATGACCGATTCTTTTGCCTCATAGCTACGGAGGTAAATACGGAGGCTTTGTTTGAGACCTGTCTCTGTCTCAGCAGCACAGAGATATCTCCTCTCTCTGTTGGTGTTGCACCGCCTCTGGTTTCACTGCAGTGGTGCCGACACCACTTTCCAACTGGATGAACAGATATAGTTGAAACTGAAAGAAAACTTTTATTTAACTGTTTTTAGAGGGGAAGTGAACACCTTTTCATACCATTGGCACAGCCTATACTGTGGTATCTAATGTACAGAGGATCTTTGTTGTCAGCATTGCCCTGTTCCTATTGTTCTCCCCAGCCAATCAGCTCCTTGCCTGTTCTCCTGTCGCACCGCCTGTTCCTTGTTGTCTCGTTGGTGCAGGTGTATTTTAAGTGCTGTTGTTATTTCAGTCTTTGCTGGATCATTTTTTTCAGTCTTGCCTGCTTGGACTCCGTGTGCCTTGTTCCTGACTTCTTGTGTTGTTCCTGTCCTCACCTTGTAATAAACTAATACCCTTCAGTTCCTCTTCACCTGCTTATTTCTGCTCCTCCATTAATTGACCAATAAATTATTTGACTAATCATGCCAGCCTTAATTCTGTTCCCTCCATTCTATAAAAGCAAGAGGTGTGGATATCGTAAACACATTTTTACCACCAGAGCTGTTTGCATGTAAGGGGGGATAGTTTCACACTATGCTGGCATTCTGGCAGGCTGGATTTCTGTGTGTGAACAGTGTAACTTGTTGCCGTTGCTAAAAGAAAAAAAAAAAGTAGTGTAATTCTTAACATGCATGTGCTTTCGAGCAGATAGTGATCACCGTTTGTCTGATTTGCAACAAAATTGGAACAAAAAAAATGTTTTGTCTAATTTCTGCCAAATTTTAATTGTCATAAATTATACCAGTTGTATTAATTACCAATTATTGTTATATAGGCTAATTTGCCACTAATATCAATTATCAATAATTGTATTTTATCACTTATTATAGACTGCTGTCTGTTTGTCAAACTGCACTAGCATTTTCAGGAAAGGGCATGTACTTAAGGTAATAAAGCTGGACACTGCTCTTAAATTAACTATTCTATACTATTATGGACTGTATATTAATACACTGAGGCATTCTAAATAGCCAGCTGTTGTTTTTGTGTGCTTGCAGATTTTTTTTTTGACAACACATAGACTGTTTCTATCAACCATTGCCTCTCCTGGCCCTTCATATTGTTCACTTGTCCCCTTATCAAATACCTCCTTATCATTTATCTCCCCTCTCTGTTTCATATCAGTTCCCTTCATCCTCTGAGTTTGGTACTTTCCTTTCCCTGTTACGCATCCCAAGTTTTGTTGTTTAATCGCATAAATTCTCTATTTACAGATTTGAAACTGCTTCAGCTGTCCAAATGCCAGCTTATGGTTCAGGGATTTTGTATTGTCACATCTGTCATGAATTACCAGATGACTCAAATGGATGACAATTTGACTAACACTTGCTACATTAGTGTACTATCTAGGTCACTGTGCCCGTGCCAGTTAATGACTTTTGCGGAAAACAGATTAACATTTTTTTTTCTCCACAGCTGGTGACAGAGAAGCTCCAGATAATGTATTTCTGCAGAACTGCTGTGGTAGCATAATTTTATGGATTGTTGAATTAAAGCCAAATGTAATTTGGGTCTGAACTTGTGTAATAATTATCTAGACATGACCGACCAGAGCCTGACTCACACTCTGCAGGCATCCCTGCTAGAGACTCATTCAGCCCTGTGAGTGTCACAGCGCAGTGATGACTAACAAAAAGGCTGCTGTCACTATAATATGCGTGTCTGCGTGTGTCTGTTTGTGTCTGTGTATCTGCGTGTGACGGGGTCATGCAGCACTTGTACTTGGTGTTCTACTCTTTAAAAAATTTAATTTGGGCTCTGATCAGGCACAGGCCTCAAATTTCGCGGGACCTGCTGGACTGGATCGGGTAGGTCCTTAAATTAGACAGACATAGTGGGGCTTGGGCCAACATTCAAACTTGATGCTGACCTCTACTATGCATTAGTACATGTACATGTGCATGCCTGTTTGCCTGTCTGTATGTACCTCTGACTGTCCCAGTGTAGTTTTCCTTTTAAACACACATTTGTTTTGTTTACATTCAGAATTTCTCACCAAAGCCTAATTAACATGTTGAATGCCTTTCCTCCCTCAAAACACATTTGGAAAGCCCTATTTTGGAACACTTTGAAAGGTGTATCGTTTACATCGGTGTGTGTATTACATCGCCCCCGTGCTCTCAGCGTGATGGAAAAACATGTCATGTAAAGAAAACAGGGAGCCAGTTTCCTAATGTGCTCTATAGCACCACTAGTGGTCACACACTACATTAGATACCTTTAAAAGACTAATAATACAGGGTGTCCATAAAGTCTTTTTACAATTTAACAAATTTATTACAAAAGCAAATGAATAGACAAATCTGTGGAAATTATTACAAAATGAGGAGTAGATATTGAAGTTTTTTTTTGCCTCATTTAATACACCACTATATGGGCACCATTAGTTGCACGACGCAAGGCTGTACTTGATTTCTTGCCATGTTCGCTGTAGCATAGCCTCATCAGTGGTGGCAATGGCATCAGTGATCTTTTGCTTCAGGTCGTTGATGTCCAACTTTGATAACCACTGAGTACATAGAACAAATCTGATTAACATCTCATCAATTGCTTTTGTAATAGATTTTTTAAATTGTAAAGAGACTTTGTGGACACCCTGTAGAAGTAGTGTATCAATGTGATTTGTAGTAATTAGCTCTCAATCCTCAAAGTAAACAGACATTTATGACTCTAGAGCTAGGCTAATTATGTAACATGAGCTCAGTGCAAAACAAATTCTTAGGACACAGGAACAGTTCAGCAGCACTTGACACTGTCGGCACGTCCTGCATCGTTTCCTCCGTTGCTCTCTCCCCCACATCAACCTCCTACATGCTACGTTGCTGTCTGCTTTTTTTTCTTCTCTCCTCTGTTCAGCTCAGGCGTATCAAGCAAGGAAACTCACTGTAATGCTGTCCCAACTTTTCCTTTTAGTGGCAGCTATTGTGCTAATCCTTCACCAGCAAGGTTCATTTTGCTTGCAGAGGCCAGCGAAAGAAGAGAATATAAGCCTCCCCCCTTTGTAAAACACACTTTCTGCTTGGGAGTTGTGTACAAACACTCTGCATTTCCTTGTGATGGAGTTTCCTGTCTGTGCACCCTGTTCTATAGATTGCATTCTTGGTAATGGGAAACCCCAGAACTGCAACCATCCATCAGTCCTGCCACTCCACTCGCACACACACACACTTTCACACGCATATGTGCACACACCACGGTGTTCCGGGCGAGCAAATTGACCGTGACTGAAGGTTTTACAACTCAGCCATGGACAATTTTACTACACTTCACTCCTCTCCTGTGCTCACATCTCATGACAAGCACCAGTGAGCCCTCTCCATGGTGTGGTTCTGTTTGATAGTCAGTGCACTGGCAAGCTCTGTAGGAGTCCTCCGGCGCTGTATATCAGGCAGCAAGGGAGCACAAAGGTGAAGGAATGATTCAGGGTGAGCATTTAGATTTACACCGAGCCTTATTTTCCACTCAGGTAAGCAGGAACCCTTCTCAAGTCACAGAAATCGATAATCAGAGTTTAGATGTTTAGAGAAAGTCCAAGAACTCTCAACTCTTGGAGGAAAATTCAGTAACCGTCTGAACCATCACAGGCATCAGAGCGGTACTGCACTGTGGTGTAGCTGACAGAGATCATGGTTTTTCTGCTTTGTGCGTAAAAAAAATATTGGTCTTGAAAATAGATTTCTCTAGTGGAGTATGTGAAAGCCAAAGATATTGCAATGCGATATAATGGTGACTGACTGATACCGACATTAACCTAACTAACATGGCAATTCAGCATTATTCTGCTATGATCAAAGCAGGGTTGTTGGGGGAAAGTGCAGTGAGTGATTGCAGTACAATGAATGTCTTTTCAGAATGAGACTACTGTATGAGCCAGCTGGTGTATTATTAATGTGTGTTGTATTGTTTATGATGCACTCAAATGCAAAGGGGAATATTTCCCAAGGCCTGACATCAGTTGTGGCTTGTTGATTGTATTCAGTATACAACTGCAGCTCCATCACACTGTGTGTTCACTGTGTTGCGTTGACCAGACTTCCCCTCAGGGATCAGTAAAGTTCACCTTACCTAGGTGCTAGTGTTAATTACGATCAGGTTGTTTGGTGGACTACACAGCAGTGATTTCATCATGATGCGATGCATTATTGATGTGCGCTCAACAGGTGCTTCTCATACATATTCATTGTATTTTCCTATTCATAATGTTCTACAATTCTGAGTCTGTCAAGGCTTCATTCCAGTTCAATTTCAGCTGGTCACGGTCACTAATGAGCGATTCCATTTGTTGTTTTTTCATGCATGATTAGTTAGATTAAACCTGCACAGATCTGGATAGAGCAGCTTGTAAGACTGTGAAATAGTGTTGTGATAAAGATTTAGAAGTCTGTTGGTACGTAGTTTTTGTCTCACAGACCATTTATAACAAGCATGTTTTGTAAGCCCCAGGCTTAGCTGGACTTCTAAAACTCTGAGTTCATCTTTTTTACTCATGAGGTATAACACTTATTTTTAGTATGTGATATCAGGCCATCTTCAGTGGAAGTATAATTACCCACTCATAATTTATCAGTTAATAATTCAGGACCGTTTGTCTGCCCCTTCCTGACACAGAGAGCCATTGATCTTGAATGTCTAATGAATATGTACAGATTTGCAATGAAAGTGGAGAGGCCAATTTATTAATTAGACTACACAGTAGTTGAAAGACATATGCCAATGCAAAGCTTTTTATTTTACAAATTTGTAACTAATCGCAAGTCCTGTGATGACATGAAAATGTCATGGAACAATTATCCTGATAGATACCTTAATGTTTCCTCTATGATGCTTTTCACTGCCTTCCCTTTCAGGGAAAATAAAACACAAGTAATGAAAGAAGAGACCTGGGACATTATGTTTGAGTTTGTTATTCAGCCTCCCAATAATTCACTGATTATCACAATAGTCACGGCCATAAAAAATTGTGATAATAGCATATTCATTTATTAGTTCTGACTATATTGTATAGTAATGCCAGTTATTGTTCCATCCCTAATCACAGCATTGTCATTCTCTTGTAAGACTCTGTTCAGCTCATTAAAAGGCGCACTCTTGGTCCAAGGCTTATTAATGCAGTGGTGCAGTCTCCTATTTGAATGGCTTTATCTTTATAAGCCCTTTGAACATGACCTTACTATCATATTATCCTGTAAACATTATAAATGCAAGAAGTCTATTCCCCTGGGACATGTGTGTCCCAGGCCAGTCTGCCAGTGTGCCCCCACCCACCTCTGTCTCAGACAGACAGGAGTCATCCTTTACCTAACCCAAATTTCTTATCCAAGGTCAAGGATTCATCTCTGACATTACAGTCCTCTCTGGTTTATTGCCCTGAGCTGCGAGCCTGCAGAGACACACACACACACACACAAAACTCTGCGTGTGTGTGTGTATGTGTATGGGTGTGTGCACCTGCGTGTGTGCGTGTGTGTGCTGATGAAAGTGAGATTTGACACAGAACATCCTTTTTGCGAGCTTTGATGTATGCTTGTACGTGTGCGTGAGGGAGGAGGTGAATAAGATGAAATAGATAGAGAAAGAGAAAGTAGTGGTTGGTACTGCATGTCGATGGAATGAGCAGTCCTGTGTTTGTTTGTGTGGGTGTGTGTTCATGTGCAATAAGCGTTTCTATCAGTGAGGCATTTATTGCGCAATGTTCTTCAGTTTCCTTCATGAGCTCTTCAGCGTTTCGTGAGAAATTCCTCATTTGTTGCTGATTTGACCAGAGCTTTGGGATCCACACTTCTGCATGCCCTCCAACTTACTCCTAGAACACCACTTGCATTTAAATTGCAGCATTAGAGTTTGATTAAATGCTGTGAATTTCAAAAAGGCCTCTATCATAACTGTTACATCACTGCTTCAGTGGCTAGGACTTTTAGTCCTCTCCATCCAAACTGAACATTTGCATAGTTGTTTTGCACTGAATTGCAGGCCTCCCTAAAGGGTCTCGGAGACTCACTTTAAGTATATAAACCACCTTTAATTTCAGATATTGGTGTGCTTTGGTCAGACTTCAGCTGCGGAATAAGATTCAGTGAATTTGGATTCAGGTGAGACAATTACCCAGATGAAAAGAATGACTGCTGCAAAAAGCAGAATTTAACATGGAGAAGCCCACGCAGCAGTAAAGCCAATAGAGCATCTAGTTGTTTCCCTTTGCTCGCACCTGCTGCATTGAGAGTGATTTAACCTTATCTTATTGTTACTGGTAGATTGGTTCTGATTAGCCCAGATGTCAGAGTCAGTGATCCATGTCTTTTTCTCTTCGCACCACGAGGCAAATCGCACTTCCTGGAGGGTGAACAAGCTTTCATTAAATACGGAGAGAAAATACCCCTCAGTACCTCTGGCAGCAATGCAATCAACTGGAAGTTGGCATTTTGAGGGAAATTTTAATTGAGAAAGTTTGTGGGGGATGAAAGAGAGATTTGGAAAATGGCAAGAGGAGAGGAGAGAGGAACCATGCACAAGGAAATAGGAAGGTGCAGCACCAGTTGAGGAAATAATCAAGAAGCAGTTACAAAAGGGGACAACACATTCTGTATCCAACCACAGTAATGAAATTCAGATTGAATACTGAATGGACTCTGGGACTCCTGGATACTAATGTCCGATCCCACTAGTCGTCGTTGGTACTGGGTGACAAAAAACAAACAAACAAGCCAAAAAAAAAAAAAGACAACAACAACAACAACAAACAACAATTATTACTGAGAATTTTCACATGTATAAGTTTCGTCTTTTTGTATCAATATGATTACAAGCCTGTATTATTACATGTATATTATTATAGTGTATTATATTAAACCTTGAGACTTTATCAGCTCTCCTTTGTCTTCTTAATGCATTTTTTCCCCACCTATCCTGACTTCTCTATGTGTATCATTGTAACAAATGTAGGTGCATTGACTCACTTTTCACTAAAGCAAAACTTCAAACATTGAAAACTTAAATCTAATAAAATTACCACTGTTTACAGTTGTTTTGACCAGGCCAAATTTAATTAAATCCAAAGTGGTATGACCAGTTATGATCTGCCAGCTGAGAGTGGTGGTGATGATGAGGAGGAGGGGGAGGAGGGGGAGGATGACCATGTAGATGAAAATGAACATTTTGACCCAAAACAGCCTACACCTTTGGATTTGTCAGACGGATAAAGAGAACGTGATAAGAAAGAAGAGACATACAGACTAATGTTGATTTTATAAATGGGAATGAAATGATACGGACTATGAAAATACGTGATGAGGCATTGAGTTGGTGTGTCCGCAAGTTGGTTCCAATTACAGTTTCCAAACCGTCTCTCTGTGTGTCATACCCGACATTGTACAGTATCTGTATGAAAGTGAATCCAACTATTCAACATATTTTTGCATCTCACCTGGCACAGTATTCTGGCTTATTCACAGACTGGCACAGTGTGACATATTTTTATGCTCTCTGCCCATTAAGTGTTCAGTAGAGATAAGTGTGTATTGGATTGCCTTTCAGCTGCCTGTCAGGATGACAGAAAGCAGCTATCACAGACAAGTCAGCTGGGAGCTCTTAGAGGCACACCTTGGCACTGCACCTAAGGCAGATTTACCTTCAGAGCATGCTGCTGGCTCTTCTCACAAACACATTTGTCCCAGCTCTGAGAGTCTTATTTTGTGGTTGGTTCAAACATCAGAGTGGCTGAATAGATTAACACCCTGATGTAATACAGCATAAACCACTCAGCATCACTGTTGGGCCGTTCGGGCTGTTCTCACTTGCTTTCTCTGTGTCCCTCTGTCTGTTTTCTGTCTGTAAGTATCCCTGCTTCCCTGGAGTTTTTTGGTCTTGAGATTTTTCCTCCCTCCTGTCTGTGGCTTCCATCAGTCTGGACCCAGTTTTCCTTCAGAAAGTGCAGTGTCACCACTCACCACTTGAATACTAATTTAGTTTGAAAGGTCAAGAGGGAGTTTCTCGGTCTACTGTTTTTACCCCTTCCTGGCTACAGGAAGCATGTTTACTCAGTTGTCTTTCAGAAATGACATTCACTTCTTGCACAGCGATTTTCTTTAGTGTCAAAAAACGTCTTTTTTGCCGATCAGCATCACTATTCTCTATTTTACCATCGCTTAGCCTGCATGTGCCACCCCAGACAGCCGTAATGTCTCTGAGCGGTAGAAGAGAAAAGTAATCAGTTTTTGCCCTCTGGGGCCACAAAGCCAGAGACCTTCCATTTCCACGGTGTGCCATGCCGGCTTCACCTCTGCCAGTTTATCAACCTGCGACATAACATATAATCCAATGATTTAACCCACTGACACCTTATACCCGGTCGCACTTTCCACCCACAGCACTTCATCCAACACTTCCATTTCATGCCCTTCTGCCTGCATGACATCCAGGGAATACAGATCCATCAAGCCCAGTGCCCCACTTATAGGCATTTACGACAACTCACTATGCATTCCTCCCAATGATTATTGATTACCTGTTGACCCCGTCCGCCCACCTGCCTCCATATGTGACATATGGTGGCTTTCATTCTTTATGTTCTATACTACCCCCGACTGCTCCTTTCTTCGCTCCTTACTCTCCCTCATATTCAACCAGCAGCTGCCTACAAGCTTTTTCCCATTTCATACTTTTCAGCTCGCTGCTATCGCCATGTGTTTATGGCGCCATAAAGCTGGCACTGTGGGATGCAGAGGCTCAGAGCCAATGATGTGTGTCTGGGGAATATCGACCCAGTGGGACACAGAGAGCAAGAGAGGGAAGGAGAGCTGCTGCAGGTCTAGAGATTGGTAGCTACTGCTGTTCTAACGCAGTGCAGCTCTCGTGGAGCTCGTGTAATCCTATAGTATAGTTAAATTTCAGTACAAGCCAAATTATTTTCTATTTCATGCATTTATTTTGTATTTAAATTAACAGTCGTGAAATGCTTTTTCCACTCGCTCTTTGCTCCACAGTGAACAGTAATGCCAGTTGTATCTCCACTCTGCTCCTTTCCTCTCTTATCCTGTCATCCGTGCTCCCTCCACTGCAGCTGTCCCGCAGTGATATGTCAAGGGCAACAGTGTGTAAAAGGGTATATGACTGTGAGTGTGTGTGTGTGTGTGTATATGCAGGCGCGCATATGTATGCGTATCTCCAGTGTTGGCACTTGTGCATATGGGTGTTTGAGGTTGTTGAAATGTGAAGTAGTGGATGTGTTTTCCCAGTAGACCAGGGATAGTGCATATTCCACTGCTGTCATGTCAAAGCTCGCTGGCAGCTGAGAATCATGTCAGCAGTTTTCAGTCAGCCCAACCTCCTCTGGCCACCCTCAAGCACTTAAAAAAACAAGAGAGTCATTTTTTCTTTGAAGGGGACACTTTGTAGCTGGCCTCCGTTGTGACGATGGTTCAGACTTATATATTCAGTTTCGCACTGTGACCATGTCCCTGAACTAAAGCTGATATAAAACAACCCTATAAAGCCGTTACGGACTTTGTATTTTTATTTGTCTGCAGGGGCCAGTGTTTGAAATTTTCAATTAAGTTCACAGCCTTTTCCAAGTCATTTTTTGGAAGAAGTTAAAATGAAGGACAGATTGAGAGAAAGTCAAAACCATTTGTTTCCTGCTTTAGTTAAGCTGCTAATGACCTGCTGTATTTCATCCAATCCAAACAGCAGATAATTATGTTTGGATGGAAGGTTTAGCCTGGGTTGATGACAGAGCTGTTATGGTGTGTTTGGAGATCGTTGATTGGATCTGAACTCCACGCTTGGCCTATTTTTATGTTTATCTGAATGGTGCCAGACCCAAATGGCAAGTTGATACTGAGTAAAATGCACTTTGACGTATGGTGGGTCCTATTTTAAGACATTTAATCATCATCATCAGTGCATCTAATGCAATTGCAGAATCATCCAGAATTTTCTGTATGTGTCAGTGTTACTTTGAGTGTTCTTGCACACCCTTGACTAGCACCGGGGAAGATGTTGTATTTGAGCGAGACAGATAATTGCAAGTTATTTTTCTCGCTAATGATAGGTCATGACTTGATCTCGAACTGATGCAAATGCATGCAAACACCCACAGAGCTAAGCCTTTCATTTACCCAGTCAGTATCCTCGTTGCCAGCCTCTCCTACAACATAGCCGCCCTCATTACCTTCTAACAGAAAACAGGAGCACATTGATGGATTCGGGTTGCTAGTAGTTTTCACTGCCAGTCAACACTAGTCTCCATATTTACTTCAACTTGTGATTTCACTCAAGAGACACTGGCAGGAAGATATGGCAAAACTGCATTTTTACTCATACTCTAGGAACTGTATGACAATGGGATTTCCTCCATTGGCTTGTGATTTGCTTGGTAATCATTTTGGTCACAGCGGACGATAACATGACATTAATTTGATGAGACACAAGCAAGCAATCATGTCTCTGCTCTTAGCTGGTGGGAGCGTATTCAGTATAGAGTGGAGTTTCACTGTAGGTTCACAGCTCCTCCTAACAGCTGGAGGTACAGTGGATATGGGTGGCTGGATGAAATAAAAGGAGCACATCAGCAGATGCTTGGTTGGAAAGGAAGTGATGGAACGGTGACAGAGAACCTGAGAGATAATTCTGTAAGTACATGTAGTTTTCAGGAACTTTCACATCACTGAGTTTTAGTGACATGACAGGAGAGAATCACTGCTGACCCAAGCACATCCCATAGCACTGTGGTCACCCTGTCCAAGTAAATATTGTTCACAGCATATACAATGTCTGTAACTAATCGATTTTTGAATCATATCACTCAGTGTTGTAATGTAACGAAGTACAAATACTCTGTTACTGTACTTAGAATTTTCACATATCTGTACTTTACTTCGTTATTTATATTTCTGCCAACTTTTACTTTTACTCCACTACATTTTCGAAATAAAATGTGTACTTTTACTCCGATACATTTCTCTAAACCAGGCATGTCAAACTCAGTTTGGCTCTGGGGCCGGATCCAGACTTTCTGTTCTCAGGTGGGCCGGATCAGTAAAAGAATGTCAACTCCAAATATTTAGCTTTGTTTTTCAGTACTATGCTTTATCATTCAGCCTACATTTGTAGCCTACCCTACATATTATAATCATGGATGACAAGGGATCTTTTCTAAGCACAACACATTTATTCACAAACAATGGAAAAAAAATGATTTTCATGTTTGGCATTGAATGTGTTAACAACTGGTTTATTTT
>OMLB01043155.1:0-11380 GCA_900302555.1 Myripristis jacobus
TTAATCTCAGTGGGACTATCTTGATAAAATAAACGGATGAATAAAATAAAAATAAAGGCAAAAAATGACAAGGACCAGGAGGTCAAACAAGAATGTGGAGAGAAAAGCAAAGACTTCCTTTTGGAGCTTGTGCTGCACACACACGTCAGTATCTAGATGGAAAAGGTGAATAGTAGCCAACCTATGACGATGAGATGGAAGAAGTTATAACTGCAATCAGGTCCAAGATCTCGATTGCAAGTTCTTGCACACCTGCACAAAGAGGGCATTGAGTTAACACAAGTATAATTTATTATAAGATTTATAGCCTCTATGGCAGTAGCTAAACAAATGTCATTATCAATAATAGGCTGTTATTACTTAGGAATGTGTAAAAGTCCCTTTTTACAAGTTTGACTAGTCAGGGTGTTGTCTGAACAATTTGACTAGTCAGCTAATTTCTTCTTGAATTAAAAAAGGCGGTAAAGAGAAAAGTAAAATACCTTTCTAGTCTGTTTCCAATTCTGCCTCACAGGAGATTGGGCAATAGTAATTTTAATCTTCAGATTCATGTCCATGAACACAAATTTACTTTTACGAGAAGTTGATTAAACCACTAAATTTCGGTAGCTTTAGCCCAACAAAAATATTCATCCAGGTGATGAAAGGTTATGTTTAGGCATTAAAAATACACGTGTTGATCGACTCATCCAACACCTCATCTACCTCCTAATGAGGACTTTATGCCTCTTTATACTACTCCATGATACATGGCACAGGCATGAAACATACTTCCAGTTGAAATACAATCATTTTAAAGTTGTGCTGGCTGTCACGAAAAAAATGGACACAAATCTATAGATTAAATCACAAACTGCTGTCTCTGCCTTTGGGGTCATATTGAACATGAGCCTGCAGCCATATTCTAGTTTAAAGTTTATGTATGATGACACGTTGTCGACGAATGATGCAACTTTTACTTCATCGTCACATTGTGCTTTGAAAGGAGTTTCGTAAACCCAGGGGCTCCAAGGATTTTCTCAATCGATAAAGACGCATTTAATCCTTCATCTGAAGTTACAGCCTGAAAATCACCAAAATTAGAGTTACATAGTTTTCACAAGACAGCAGTGATGTATGAAATGTAACTTTAGTGCATCATCTCTGCTCTAGGTACATACATTTTTGCAATACAGACTGTGCAAACTGCCCTGAGAATGGGATCTAGTAGGAGAAAAATCATTCTCATAAATTATGAGAGAAAAAGTAGAAAATGTAGAAGAGAGAATGGAAAATAATCGGTAAAGATGGTCCATGTGTTGGTGATTGTTCAGGAAGTACTGTAAGTGATGCTCAGGCAGGAATCAAGACTCCTGGAGCCCTGAAGGCCTCTTCTGTGTCAGCCTGTCCCTGCTGCTCCGCCTGGTAACAGCAGGAAAATAAAGGCAGAGCAGCCTGCTCCAGAGGATATGAATGGAATAATGCTGACTGGGGGGTTTTTGCTAGACATTGGCTCCCTTTATCACCTGTCACCCGACGCCTGCAACTCTTTGTCTGACTCGAGCCATTAAGCGGGTATCTGAGGCCGCCAGGGTGCCGTGTGACACAAAACAAACGCCTTCTGTTATTCTCTACCTGCAGAGCCGCAGGGGAAACGCGCGGGGCAATGAGGTCATGCTGCTCTGCTTACAAGATACTGTACACTGCAAAAAATCCCCATCTTAACCAGTCATTTAGTCTCATATTCAGGGTAGGAATCTTGTTTTTCTTCAAACAAGGTATCTGCCGGTGGGATGAGATAATCCAACTTGTTTTCAATGCAGTTTCACATGCTTCAGGAATTTTTCTGAGAACAAGTATAAATACACTGAAACAAGCCAGAATAAGGTGGACCAGACCACTGCTATCAAACAAATGATTAAAGAAAATTATGGAAACATAATAAGTGTCATTTTTTATCACTGGCACTGGCAGTTTGTTAAATCTGGTAAATTGTTGCACTTGGTTGAAGGAAAACAAGATTTAAGCGCGGGACATGACTCTGGATGACATGTTAAACTGGAGATTTTTGCAGTGTAGGTGCACATGCAGGTACATGCACATGCAGAATAGAGTGTGTATCAGGCCGCATCTATTTGTCTGAGCCTGAACCGAGCTGACAGCATCATAACCATGCCCGACCCAAACCTGACAGGCATTCTTTTTTTTGTGTCTGAAATAGTCCACATGTTGCCTTCAGCACCATCACATAAACTTCAGCACTTTTCAGGAAGTTGCCCAGAACAGATAGCAGGTCCATCATTTTCATTTATTTTACAACAGGTAAACTTGAACCCAACCTGAACCCAAACATAATTTCTAAATTATTGTCCAAACCCGGACCAACCTGCAGATGAGTCCTGACGAGCTCGGGTAGGGTATCCACACTCTTGCATGCATGCAAACACACACACACACATTCACCTGTGCAGTGTGGTACAGATGTATATAAATATACAAATACATGCACACAGAACATGTTCACTGCAAAAATATCACTACCTTAAATCATTTACTCTTTAATGAAGTGTTAAGATCTCATTTCTTTCCTCAAACAAATGAAAGTGGGATGAGATAATGCCACTTCCAATGCCAATCAACTTGATGCCAAAATTTTCCTGATCCTTGTGAGCTTATCTGTATTATTTTGCATTTTTCAACATATTTACACTTTTCCCCAGAAAAAGAAGAAAGGAAGAAAAACAAGACTAAATGACTAAATGACTTGTTAATATGGACATTTTCGCAGTGTTTACCTTTGCATATGGATATATCCACATGTACAAACATACACACACTCACACACACTCACACACACACGCACACACACCCAGTCATACCCACACTCACACCCACACACACACACAAACACACACATCACACATACACACAGGTTTTGAACTGGTATTTGATGGGTAATTGGAGCGGATCGCCTGTCTCGGTCGATGCCAACTTCCTCTTTCTAGGATGAACTCCCAAAGCTGCAGCTGCAGCTCCTTCTTACTAAACCTGCCTTCTTCTCCACTCTCCAGCTGAGGCTTGTCCTCTTCTTCTGGAGCATTAAAATATCAAAGGATTAGCCTTACAGTTAGCCCTTTAAATATTCTGGTCCAATAAGCGTTTATTAAGGGCTTCCTATTTTCATTGCAGAGTGGATGAGGGGAGGAGATGACAGCTGGTTGGATTTTCTTTCACTGGCGTAGTTTATCCCTTTCAGCTTTGCAATCATCCTTCTCATCACTGATACAATACTTGGCCAAACACACTATTAAATCATCTCTTGACAGAGCTGCTACCTATGCCAAATCCCTGTTTTTCTAAGTACTGCAATGCTTGTGTGTGTGTTTGTGTGTCATCTAGATGATGAAAAAAGTAAAAAATTAACGTGCATGTTGATATCTTTAAAAAAAATGCTAGGGTACAATGCAGTCCTTTTGGTGGAGGTAATTTTTCAGGATAAAGTTTTGTGTTTAAGGGAATTATTTCAAGATTTTCTCTAAATACAGCATGCCAAAGAAACACACAGTTTATCCTTAATCTGTCTGAACAAGATTAAACTGCAAAAAAAGCATGTCCTGGAAGGTATTTAGACAACAAGGTTGAAATTTTAAGATTAACAAGCTACGCATCGTAACATTTCATAAATAGGATTTTTGTGTTACTGTTTTTATCCGACAGAGCCAGTGGTTTTGTGGCTGAGAGGAATTTCACCAGCCTTTTGAATCTGATATATACTGTCTATAGTGTATATTCTCTCAATAGAAACAAAGCTGAAAGAGGAGAACAGTTTAAAAGTATAGTTTATACTGAAAGAAAGAAACTCTGCAAGGAGAGTCCCTGTTTTAATCGTGGGTGGATGGATCTGAAAATGGTTAGCGGCAAGATTCAAGCTGCCTCTCAAAGTGTGCCAAGTTTTAAATGAACCCTACATCACTGCAGAGCTGAAACCCTGCCAGTAATGAGTTTCCATACCTCTGCTGAAGTGAATGCCATTCTGTAAAGTTGTGTCACTGTGACTGAGAGGCTGTGACGCTGTGCCAACAGGCCCTTAAGCAAGGCACAGTGTGTGTGTGTGTGTGTGTGTGTGTGTGTGTGTGTGTGTGTGTGTGTGTGAGTGAGTGTGTGTATGTGTGGTTTTGGACCTTGTGCTGGGTGTTGTGACAGCATTGAGATTATTTTCCACTATCATTTAAATGACACTCAGATTTTTGTTGTGGTGTTTTGTACTGCAAGGACAGAGATGGACAGTCCGTATGTGTGTGTGTGTGTGTGTGTGTGTGTGTGTGTGTGTGTGTGTGTGTGAGACCCCGGGACAGCACCAGACCGTAGCTAATGGGAATTAAACAGTGTATTAAAACAGCGGCCAGTCATCTCTCGGCCCAGCTCACCGTCACAACTGGTGGAAACTTCCTTCACTGAGCTGCTGGTCACAGTCAGACTGCACTCCTCATCCACAATGCAAAAAATCTCCTCATTAACATGTCACACAGTCTCTTTGTCAGTGTTAAAATCTTGTTTTTCAAATGCAACAGCCTACCAGTGGGATGAGAAAATCCCACTTGTTCCCAGTGTTAATCAACTTATTGCCTTGTGTCCCGTCGGTCAACGTGATGCAAAATGCACTGGACTTCAGTATCTACATTATTTGTGTGTGGGGTGGCAGGGCTGAGGCTGGGCAACCATCAGCACAAAATATTAATTATAATGCAAGATGAGAGTGTTTTTCAAATAGAAATTGGGAATTTTTTTGTTCAGGCACATTCTTGCTATTCCCTTGAACATGTATTTTTCTTCTATCTTCTGTTGTTTGTGCCAAAAAACGCAAAATACAAACATAAATAATTGTATTCAGATCAGTGTGTGTTACTGTAAAGACTCGAAACACTGTAGAGTAGAAACACAATTGTCAGTCCATCTGCATGTATGAGTCCTCAACATTAGTCTGAATGATCAGTCTGGCTTCAGTGTCAAATCACCGTCCATCTGCTGTGCAGATTAAACACTGTCATGTATGACTTTGCTGTTTTTCCCTGTTAATCCTCCCATGGAGCTAAAACAGGACACACTGTTAGTGTTGATGTGCCCTGAGCCAGAGCAGGATTATATCCTTTGAAACTGCAAGATAAAACTCATTCTGTCTTTTCTTGTTGTCATTTAAGCTTCGCAAACATGAAGTCCATCCTGTCAAGTCATGCATGGTCAGGACTGAATGGACAAAGAAATCCTGTAGGAATGAGTACATAATACTGAGAGAAGAGACTTTTATAATACTGGCACATCTGCTGATGACATCAAACGGAAATTATGCTCAAATTATACTCATAAAGTAATACATACTCTTATCTGTCAGCATGGTTGGTACAAATTAGATACAAAGATCTACCCCACAAAAAAGAAAAAAATCTTAATGGATTTCTGATTTTACTTTATTCTTGAGCTACTACTACTTATTCTACCACTGTCTTCATCATCCACTGAGATTAGAGAGTTCCTAGAAGTCAGTGACTGTAATATATTGAGGTTTAAGGGCTTAATTTTCTACAGTAATATGTTCCAGAGGGGCTGGGTGGATGTTTGGGGTTTGGAGATTTTGGGCACGACACAGGAGCATCACTCTGGGCCCATACCACCACACCCAGACCTGTGCAGCATCTGTAATCATACATCCAGAGCCCAAACAAGCGCTTGAAAGCTTTAAATGCCTCTACTTTTGCAAGTTTGCCACTCTCATGTACTTATTTACTTAATTACTGAAAATTATTAATGTAAAAAAATGAGTGTACATGAGTTTTTGAAGTGTGAGACTTTGGGCCTTTCCTCGGTCAGTGCTTAGAAAAAGGCCTTCTAACCCCAGTTCCTGGATGTCTATGGGATTATGCAAGGTGCTATTTGATCTCACAGACATTCAACAACTGGGCCTACTATTACTGCATAACCTCAAACTGCACTCAATATATTTAAAGGGTTGACTACAAAGGCATGTAATAGTTTGTCTGACTCTGTAAAGATATACAGAACTATCTCTTTACTATTTCTTTAATCAAATGGCAAACATGTAGGTTCTACAGCATGACTCTGACTTTGATTAAAAAAAAAATCAGTTTGTTAGAAATCCTTCATGGACATCTTTTTTCCCCTTCAGTCTCTGAGCCTCCCATTGAATTGTTTGGCTCTGTCCTGTGGAGGCCTGCTGTCCACTTTGAAAACACCGCTCAACAGGGTAAGCTCATTGATTTTGGAGCCATGGAGAATATTGGCTCCTAAATCAGCTGTGACTGAGGGCTGCAGTTGGGAGTTGAGAGTAAGCGGAAAGGCTCTGATGTAAGGAAATAAATTTAAATGAAAAGGCACTCAATAGAGCACAGACCCTTGTCCCAGCTGGAAGGTATGGCCCTGTTTGTGCTAAGCCAAGCCCGTTTTCAGCACTGTTGTTGTCATAAGACACATCTCTTTTGGCTAATAAGCAGTGCTGCCTTGACCCTGACCAAAGTCCCCACCTGATTTTACATGGATGTATTTACACACTAAAGCCCCGTTGGTGTTTAGCCCTACCCATTGCCCCACCTTCCTGAGGCCAAGTTAATCATTTCTTCTCTGGCTCATGACATCCCACTGAACAAGTCCTGTAACACCACGCGCAGTGTACTCTGTGAGAGCTGCAGTTCTTTTTATGCCACTGCATGCCAGCAGGGGGTGCAGAATGGTCACGAGTTACCTGCTGAGAGCTAGCTTGACACCACAACAGAGACCAGTGAACTGTGTACCCATTTGATCTATCAACATGTCATGGGTAAGTTTAGTTAATTTAATATTGGATTCAAGCAGCGCTCAAAACATGGAAAAAAGGCTTCTCAAAAAAGGCAAAAAGTGAACTATAAAAACGAATAAGAGGGAAGCCTAATGTGTAAAAAAAAAAAAAAAAAAAGAAACACTGTGAAAGGTGTGTATTTTAAGGCTGTAATAAGAAAACTTTTGTACATATTTTTTGCTTGCCTCACGATGATTTTATACTTTGTTTAATATTACAATATTTGGTCATCCTGCATTACTCCCAACGGCACCAGCAAGTGAGCCCAAACTATAGTTTCATTGGTGCTGCATTGAGCCATGTCATGTCAGGGACAATCACAGACATGATGGAGTATGAGAAGTAGAACAGAAAAAGAAAAGTTCGCTGGTGAACACGGAAAAAGAACACTGAAAAAACAAAACAAAACCCTGAAACAATCTGCATCTTGTGCCCTGCAAGACATCCTTTGGTCCTAAAGGTGCGACATCTCATGAAGTACACTGGGGCCTTAAGTGTGTTTGTGTAAATGCACACACAATATGAGAAATGCTTTTTTTGAGAGGACTATGTGGTGGGGGGGGCCGATTGTGCCCAGTAACAAACACTGAGACATCAAACATACACTCGGAGCACTTAGCACCTCCACTGGCACAAGTCTACATGATGTCATCAAAGACAGAAATCCCAGGTGCTGATGGGACAGGAAATGGCCTCTCTGGCTCTGCCACTCCACCTCCCGGCACCTGGTTGACAACTGATGACATCTCCCCATTCATGTAATAATCCCCTTGACTTCAAAGTGAAAGTAGGGGAATCCCACCTCGCGCTCTCTCTCTATCTTTCTCTCTCTCTCTCTCTCTCTCTCACACTCACACACACACACACACACACAGTTGTGTTTCCGTCACTTTAGAGAACATTACATTTGGCGCTTTTCCACTAGTACCTACTCGGCTCAACTCGGCTCAACTCTACTCGGTTTGTAAGGTTTTCCATTAGGTGGTCGTACCTGGTAACAGGTACTATTTTAGTACCTACTCGGCTGGGGTTCCAAGCGAGCTGAGTCGAGCTGAGTCGAGCTGAAAATGTGACGTAAACAGAGTGCAGGCCACTGATTGGACTCGGAGTGAAGACATATGAGAGTGACTCCTTCACGAAAACCAAACCCGCAATTTAAAAAAAAAAAAAAAGCTGGCAACAGCAATCGTGCGCATTGATCATCGCTGAAGTTGGCGAAGTTGGAAAATGGTAAGCAAACTAGTACCATGGTCAAATGGAAAGGTGGAGACTTTTCTGTGCTTGGTGGCGGCCCAAAGAATCCATAGGGAGCTGGACGGTGCGGCGCTTTGCTATGACGAGGTGGTACTCAATTGTAATGGAAAACAACTGAAACCGAGTCGGGTCGGGCAGAGTCGAGCTTAGTAGAGCCGAGTAGGTGCTAGTGGAAAAGCGCCAACTGACTTACATTCATTTCTTACAGACTTATCCTAACCTTAACCTTAACCACTACTTATCTAAACCCAACACCTAACCCTTAACCCTAACCCTAAAGTCAGCTTACCTTTAAATCAAGTCTGCACCCTAAAATTAAAGGTTTTCACTAAGGGGATTTGCTTTTTGTCCCCATAAAGGATGCCACAAGATGTATAAATGTGTAAACAGATTTACGTCCCCACAACATTAGTAATCATTAGTACACACACACACACGCACACACACATCCAAACAAATATACAATTTAAACAATATGTAAAAACTCTAAAAAACTCTGAACGAAATAAGAATTCTTGGCAGAGAAGAGAAAAATACTCTGATCAAATGATAATCTGGTCAAACGTGTGGATATTTGACAAAAAATGGAGCTGTTTTATATTCTTCTTCAGTGCTGAATAGAAAAGGTTTTTCAATATATGATGCAATCAAAATCATCATCTCTGTAAATAAATGGCATCATGCCAAACAATTTGAATGCATGTTTCATTTAATAAATAGATTTTTTTCCTAAGGGAATTTGATTTATTTTATTTTTTTCATTTAGTACATACACATAGGAGAATCAGTGTCTTCTCCCTCATGGGGAAAAAACGAACAGGAGCAAACCCCAAGTCTTTGTGAGTATGGTGAGGTAAGACATTCACTGCAGAGATGTTATGGCCCAACCTGTGCTGGTGTCTGAGGTTTGGAGATGACGGATATCACAGATGCTGGCAAAGAATTCTGGATCGACCATCTGTGAGCTGAACTATAGCGTTTCATGTCTTTGATGCTGCTGGGGGGTCGAGGGAGACGCCAGAAGGCCCGTCTGCAGAGGAGCTGCTCCGAAGACATGAAGCTATTGATAACACTGACTAATACACGGACACCCACATACATACACCCACATCCACACACACACACACACACACATTGTGAGCCTGAAGCAGTGTCTGCAATCACACTCATTTAAAAATAGTAATAGTGTTACTACTGCTAACTTATGTATTACACCGATCTAATCACAGTTTCACAAAACAAATTAAGTAAAACAGAACAAAAAACGAAACTGAACATTATTTTGGCATCAGATGCTGAAAATATAATATCATATTTTATACTATAGTCTGGATAAATGTTTTTAATTGGCTGCAGGGTGAGCATAAAAGCCATGTAATGCACAACTTGTCCAGCTCCAGTTTAAAGTGGCAATAAAGTTTTTAAATCATCCTAGTTAACCTTAGGAACAAACTGAAACTTAAGCATTAAGCAAATACACCATGTGCCAAATTTAATTACTTTTGGCAAATTCAATTGCTGGGGCTCAAGTTAAGTTACAATACATAAAAGCAACACATGGGAATAAGTGAAAGAAGATAGGAATGTAGGCTATATAAGTGATGTAAACACAGTCCACCTCAATTCAAGGAAATTATGAAAAGCAGCATATTTCCTTCACAGCAGTTTGTTAAAGACCTTTAAAAAGCGAGTACTTCTAAGGTAATGACATTTTGCAGCTCGTTCCATGCCCAAGGTGCATGAAGGGGGAAAGTTGTACCAAGCTCTGAGTGCACCCTTGGGATCATTTAAAAGGATCCGATGTGGATCTGCAGTTGCTTGTATGACAGGACAAAATACTTGAGATATAAGCAGGTAGTTTATTTAACAATGCCTTGGCAATAAATAGCAACTTATGTATTTTTCTTCTCTGGTATAGATAAGACCATCCTAAAGATTCATATAAAAAACAGTGGTGAGCATGTGAGGCTGCACTGGTTACAAAATATAATGCAGTGATACACAGAATCCAGTTTTTTAAAAGTAATTTTAAGTATATCTCCCCAGGTTAATTGTCTGTCCTTATTTTTTTTTAGGAACTTGCTATCTAATAAGTAGGACAGTGCACTCCGAGGTGTGTGGCAAAAGTTTTTTTTTTATGAGTATCACGGGTGGAGGAAGGTGTAGGACCCAAAAGCAGGAGCAAGCAGGCAAAAAATGCTCAGTGGCAAACAAAAAATTTAATCACTTACATCGCAGGAAACACAAGAAACACAGGGCAGGAAACAAAGCATCACGTAACACAATAAAATACAATGAACTGAGAAGAAACAGAACTCAAAACAGGACTTTAATACACAAGAACTGATGACCAAACAAGACACACCTGGGGAAGGGGCTGGAGCACAAGACAGGAGAACACAGAGGATAGGCTGAGGGAAACACTGGGAGGGATCAGAACAATCAGGGATAATTGACAGACACAGGACAGGTGTGACACTGGGAGGAGCAAACAAGAAACAGGTGAAATCACTGAAAAGAACCAGGCAAAAGAAATACACATGAAACAGATGCAAGACCAAACAAAACACAAGAAACACAAAACCATGACACCTGGGGGCTGTACTACTAAGGAGGCTCAACATACCCAGGCTTTGTGTTCACTATCAGGCTCAACAAAACCTAAAGCTCCAATCAAAGTTAAGTGGTATCACGACGGTGGTTATCATCAAAGTTTGTTAAATCCGGCTGTCAGCTTTGTGCTCTGTGCGTGTTCACATAAAAGGGGGCGTTTTGGTGTCATATGATTCTACTTCCGCGAAAAATGGACCGTTCACGGGCTGCATATTTCACGCAAGAGGAGCAGCTTGTCCTCATGGAAAGCTATGGAAATTTAAGAAATAAAATTTACGCTAAGAACAACACTGTGGCCGCAAATAAGGCGAGAGAGGAGTGCTGGCGATTAATTTCAAAGGAAGTACAAAGGTTGGGGATTCTGTCATTGTTATAGCCATTTTAAATAATTGCTGCAATATTCATTCAGTATTATGAATTTTAGTTTATAGAAATATGTAACTTCAGTGGCATTTAATCATTTTTTTCTATACAATTAATTAACCAGTCAAGAGGGAACCACACTTTAATCTCATTATTCAACCTGTTGTTTAATGACCAATAAACATCCTTGTATCCTTTATGGGAATGTTGCCTAGGAATTGGAGGTAAACCTGGAGGTTAAGTCAGGTGACTGAAGGTGTGTGTGGGTGAGTCTAGCAGTGTCGGACGGAGCAGGCGGTGGTTACCATGGTTACATGACAATTT
>OMLB01043155.1:11400-23274 GCA_900302555.1 Myripristis jacobus
CGACAAGGAACAGAACGCAAAACAGGACTTAAATACAGAAGAACTGATGATCAAACAAGACACACCTGGGGAAGGGGCTGGAGCACAAGACAGGAGAACACAGAGGATAGGCTGAGGGAAACACTGGGAGGGATCAGAACAATCAGGGATAATTGACAGACACAGGACAGGTGTGACACTGGGAGGAGCAAACAACACACAGGTGAAATCACTGAAAAGAACCAGGCAAAAGAAACACACATGAAACAGATACAAGACCAAACAAAACACAAGAAACACAAAACCATGACACTGAGTCTTGAAATTGCATTTTTTATCCTTTTCCATAGACAAACAAGAGCAATCACAGACAGCAACCTCCCTATGCTGCACAACCCCCACATCAACATAACACACCTAGTTACATCTTATGCTTCCTTCCAGATATATTGATCCAAATGTCAATTTTGACCTTTGGGCGACCTTGATCTTTGACCTAGATACTCCAAAATGTAATCAGTCATCTTTCTCTCATTACCTGTACTTCTACAAAATTGCATCATATTTCATAATTTTTGAATTATCTTTATTAGAAAAACAAACTGTGAATAACAAATTTTGACCAAAATGTCATGATGGTGTTTTACATTGTAATAGCAAGGTCATCACACTCCCACACACACGTCTATATATCAGTGTAACCATGAGTATACAAAAACACCAGGCAAGGCCCTGGAAGCGTTTTCCCCTGCAACTGGTCTATTTCTATCCTCCTGGAAGAAAAGATCACACAGAGCCGTAAAGGACGAGACATGAGTGACAGGCAAACACATAGCTGCCACTGTGGCAACCGCTGACATGGCCAAAA
Organism: Myripristis jacobus; assembly: GCA_900302555.1. Classification (NCBI taxonomy): domain Eukaryota; kingdom Metazoa; phylum Chordata; class Actinopteri; order Holocentriformes; family Holocentridae; genus Myripristis; species Myripristis jacobus. The sequence continues at coordinate 12,248 of OMLB01043155.1, forward strand.
ATAATCCTGGAAGAACAGGCAAAAATTCACCAGAAAAAAAAAAACCTACAGATACAAGCAGCAAGAAAATTATATGGTCTGGAAATGAAGACCAGATACAGGATGAGAGGACGGGACGGGACAGGACAGGACAGGAGAGAGAGGAGAAGCTGGCACTGCTGTTGTGTTTTCTGGATCCCGTGGTGGAAAAAGCAGTGCCACACGACAAGCGAGGCAAACAAACTCTAAAGCAAAGTTTGTCGAAAAAAAGGAGAGAAATCAGGGGAAAAGCTGACATATTCCTGAGGTAACAGCTCACTTGTGTTAGACCTTCGCTGAGTATTTGACTGTTCGGTAAATAAGCCGTGCGTCTGATTGGAAACAGAGAGCGCCCACTTTCTCAGCCAAATCTATGCCAAGCCTGGGAGGGAAGCGGTCTCCCATGGGTGACTCTGTGGCACAGCGGATAGAGACATGTATAAGTGATAATGAGTGATGCCAGAGTACTACTGCCAGCCCAACTATGCACTAAACCAGGGCATCACAAAGTGTGGCACTGGGACTACTTAGGATCCCTCAGAGAACTCCAGGCGTGCCCAGCAAAACTGGAATAGTTTTAGCATTTTAGCATCAGTAAATCATTACGTCATTCATTTTTAGGCATTATTGTAATTAGTAGAGACAAATGAGACTTTCAACGAGAAGAATAGCAGCCCCAAAACATGGTTTGGCATACCGTTGTGCACGACAGCAGGGATGATATATCAGACGACAGTAGCGACTGACATCGGTTTTCAAAACCCTATAACAATGTGGGCTTGATATTTTTACTACCAGTATATGGCTAATTGTGGAGCCGGCTTTTTTGTAACCTTTTTTCCAGGAGTGTGACATTTAATAGAACTGTCAATTTAGAAAGAGACTACAATCTTAATGAAGATGATCTTTTGTTTGAAGTAAGCGCTTAATTATCCTAAGACAAGCATGTCTAAAAAGATTAGTCTGCGTATTTGCTACACTTCTTTCAACGATGCAAATCAGTCTTGATATTGGTGGTTATGGGTGGGAAGATATCAAGTATAGGCAGATGCCGCCAAAAGAATATTGCTGCATGCTTATACAAAGAAGTGCTGAATTGTTTTACTGCACAAAAAAAGGAAGAGGGTGCTGCTCTTCCAGTACAAATGGAGCTGAGACTTTTATAATTTCTTACAGCATGTGGCAGATGGTGGAAGGAGTGAAGAGACCAATGGGAAAATGTATGTCCTCTGCAGGAGAGACAAAGACACCAGAGAGGGTGAGATCAGACAGAGATCTTTAGAAACTCCACCAGGATGTGATAAAAACTACCAGTCATTTCCACTATGACCGTATTGGTTTACACTAATTACACCAATTATTATATTAATTTGATGATTATAAGTTAATGTTAAAAATGCTTCATAGAGCTTCTTTATATTCAGTGTTAGTTCACTCAGTAGACACTAGCACATTGAGAGAATGCATGCAGATGACTATGTTGATCATTTCTTTCACACCTGGCCAACAGTATAGCAGGTGTTGAGTCATATCCAGCAACAATAATGTCATCTCTCTGACAAAAAGATGTCAAAATCTACTCAAATGGATGCCTGTTATCTAATGAAACTCTATTTGTCCTTAATGTCCTTGGTGTGATAAAGTTTGAGAACAGCTGCCCTAGACAAAACAGACACACTCCCAAAAAGACAACCACCTTGCAAATAAGGTTTTCCTTATAACTAGTAAGAACTGAATTCAGTCTTTTATCCTGTCGGTTCACTTCAAAGTGTGTAGATATATTAGGGCAACCTGTTGGTTCCAAGATGGGAGGCCATCAAATGTTCAAAGAGTCAAAGAGACGGACTCTTAAGGTGCGTGACTTTGGGTTCCTGGTTCACAAGGCTCATGGGATGGTTCTGATCTTCGTGTGGTCTCCAAATCTTTGAATCTATTTCCATCCCCGGCCAGAAACCCCAAGTGCTTATATCTGCAGCTGCAACCAGATCTGTTGTATTGCTTTTAGGGAAACAAACAACAGGCTGGTTTGTCAGGCCCCGGTGACCCTGAGAGAGAGAGAGAGAGAGAGAGAGAGAAAGAGAGAGAGAAAGGGAGAGAGAGAGAGAGAGAGAGAGAGAAAGAGAGAGAGACGTGACGCTGCTGAGGGCTTTAGACAGTTGGTTTAGCGTGCTGTAAATAAGCACATCGTCTGTCAACACAGTGGCACGGTGCAACGAGCTGTGGTGTGCTCGGGTGTAGCAATTCGTTCAGATTTAAAAACATCTGCAACCACCAACAACAACACAAACTATACTGTCCGAGAGGGAGAGAGAGAGAGAGAGAGAGAAAGAGAGGCATCCAGACTGGGGAGAAGCAGCTGAAACAAAGGGCAGCGACCACATCACAGCCCCACCAGAGAATGCTTCCCCGCCTGCAACTTTTTCCACTTTCCAGCCCTGCTGTTGTGTACTGCGGTTGTGGCTCGGGACACGGAAACAAATAGGTGGGCCGGGGCAGACTAATCTGGTAGTCAAGCGGAGTGTCAAACATGAGTATCTCATTCAGCAGCTCAGGGACCTTCACTGCTAACTGCGGAAACACTGCGGTCATGTTTCTTCACTGACTCTACAGCGCTCTGTGCAGATGACAGCGCAAATTATCCTTCAAAGTACAGTGCAGGAAACTTCCCAGCCGCCTCAAATCACTGACACTTACAGTAACACTTAGGCTGAACATACGGCCACCGCAAATGCACTTACATCTTAATGACAACCAGATGGTATAATTAGTCAACATTATAAGATCATCAAGCCAGAGTCCCATTATTCACTTGAGCACTTTCATTCCAAAATGTGATATCCTGTCCTGGAAAAAAAGTGACACTGCTCTTATAAGATGACTGAAAGCAGAATATTAAACAACTCATTATACTTTGCAAAGGATAGTCGCTAACTTAGGTCATTGCTTGATGAAATCCTCAATTTTCCAAAATGGATACATAGAGCTTTAGCAATGAGTGCAGACTTAACTTGATGGAAATTCTTGCTAGCACTTATTCCTATTAGAGCTAAAAGCACTCACTATAGTTTCATTAACTCTGATTTCTACTAGAACTAAAAGCCATCACAAGCACTTTGGCCTCAGATATACAGTAGAATTAAAATGCTAGACTGCTGTAAGTGGATAGGGTTATTTTTCTTCTGACATGTTTACGATTTTGTTTATGTTTTTGTGAGTGATAAAAGATGACAGTTATGCCAGGATACAGAGGAAACACGTGGTGATGAGTGTGATACATGGAAAACACGTGAAAGAACCAGTCTTATGTTTCTACAGGGTTATTAGATCCACAAATGCTCTCTACATGATAATTCAAATATATTGTTATATTAATAACAGAAGTCAGACTTAAACAGACTAAAATGCCATAATAAGTCTTGTATGTACAGTCGCTTGTTTGTTTTTGCACATTATACCCTTAAACTGGACTTTTGCATGAACCAGGTACAGAAATATCCCTGTAGTTTCTGTGTAAAATTAATGGTAGTTTGCACTCATATTGACCAGCATATATTTATCCCTAAACCACTCTCTGGGAAAACTATAGGACTTTTGCAGTAATACCACAGAAATGCCATCAACAATGAATTTCTAACTCAAACTCACTACTGGGTACCAGACAGGCTTTAAGTCCCTGCAGGGGTATCATAAGATGATTATGGTGATTTTTTTTTTTCAATAAGGACGGCAGAAAGACTGCGTAAGTGTGTGTGTGTGTGTGTGTGTGTGTGTGTGTGTGTGTGTGTGTGTGTGCGCATTCCAGCCGTGTGTCCAGGTGTTGGCCAGCTACGCAGCCACCTGGTCACGTTAATTGACTGTGTGCAAGCTGTAACATTAACACGTCGCGTTTAACTGTATGACTTTAAAACACTAAAATCATGAGCCGCTCCTGCGACACGTTTCAGCGTCTCTGCTCGTTAACGCTCAAAGAACGGAGCAGCGACAGTGTGGCGTTGAAGTGCTACCGGAAATATCGTATTTTTATTTGAGTGCGTATTAACGAGGCAGAAAAGTGGCACATCCCCCCCTCTCCCCACTGCTTTTTCAGAAACCACATGGCATGGACTGCATTTATTGTGAGTTGCTTAATCTTTAAAAGGCACATTTTCATTTCTTCCTTTTGCTTGATGTAGATTAATTCTATTTGTTTTACTTTTTACTGTTGCATGAATTTGCCCACTTGTGTGCAGTACAGGCTTTAGGCCTGCACATTGTATTTTGCTGGTACCCTGTAACACACAAAAGAAAAAAAAAGAACTACACAAACAAATAGGGCTAATGTGAGCACACACCATTGTAAGTGGAAAATGGGAATTTTCTGTGATACACAAGATGTGATGTTTTGGAGTCAGAGAGACCAGAAGTTACATCAACATGATGTATTTTGTATTGTTCCATGGTTCTCTTTCAAGTCTTTATTCATCTTCTTATTGCCACAGATTCTTTACATATATCCTGAATGTCGTGACAATAAAGGCATCTTATCTTAAATGAGTAAATGCAGCTCACATGCCTTATTGTTATTTTCTCCACTTCAGTCTGCCACTGCACACAAAGGACAAAAAAGGTTTCTTGCAGAGATCATCTTGATATCATTTCCAACAGCACTTGAAAGCACCAGCGAGCCACATTTACGACTCCCCAAACTCGGAAGTGGGACTTTACGAGCGGCACCTGAAGGCAGCAACGCCTTGTCCCGCTGCCAAGAGAGGAGACTCTCCTGTCGTCTCTTTTTATCTCCGCGTGGTAAATGATGCTGTGTGCTGATTGGCTGGCGGCCGCTGACTTGGTGCTTCATCCCGCAGCCGGACCCTCAGCGCGCAGGGCGGAGTGCTCAGTCCGCTCCTCCCGGTGATCCCCGGTCTGCCGGTAACCTGCCGCTGTGCACAGACGCGTGAGTGCGCCTTGTCCCCGGAGCGCGCCGCCGGCATGCCCCGCGACCTGCAGACTTGACCTGAATGAGCAAAACTGGGAAGCGGAGCGCAGGAATAAAACTGATGAGCAATGTGTGCAAATTGCATTATGCGCATACTTTTGCGCTCTTTCAGGAGGTAACGGAGGAGCTGTGAGAGCTTGCATGCCATCACCATGGATTGCCTTTTTCTTCTCATGTGGACTTTACCCATCCCGCTGGTCGGCTGCACATCAGTCAAGCTGTTGCCTCCCCTCTTGTCCTGGAATATTATCAAGGCATGTGGCGTTTAATTAGGAGCATTAAACTTGTCCTTTTCTACACATCTAGTGCGGGACGAAAAAAACAAACAAACATTTGTGTTTTCACCATAATAGCTGTTACATTACATTACAACCTATGTTACAATGTGAAAAGTAGCCTAAATCAAATGAGTTTCGTCCCAAATTAAAAACTTGCAGACTTGCCTATTTAAAAGGATACATCCCTATAGTGTAGGTCTGTTTATTACTTTTTCACCTCCACTCCCTCCACTTCTTGCAACCTGTTGCTACCTGTCCGTTTATTTTTTTTTTGCAGACGCTGCATATTTACTGCTCACATTCCTCTCACACCGTTTCGGCCAGCTATTCTTCCAGCGACAGCCACGGATTAAATCACGGTGAGTGGTGTTTAAACATGAATTACACGTATAAGCATTACCTGCACTGTGCGCAGTGTTTCACCCACCTGGCAAGACTCCATATCCGTAGGGAGGATGGGAATAAAATGCGCTAAATGACAGTAATAGGCTGAAGTCAAAGACCACTGTTTCCCAAAGTGGAGACCAGGTGCTTTTACAAGTGCAAAATGAGGTATACTTGAGTTCAATGATAATTTGACCCTCTAGAAGTTAATGCAGTAAACGAACAAAGAGGACTGTTTTGGTCAGTGGTTCACCCTCAGCAGCTGTTACATCTCCCTCTGGCATGAAGAGTCACATTAAACCACCAAATTATTTTCACATAGTGGGGTTGCTTGGGGTTCTGTGGTGCAATATGCTACTATTTTTGGGGTTGAAACAGTTTGGGGAACCCCTGCCTGAGTCTTTTTCATGCACATTGCTTTTGTAGCCTGTGTGTGCATGACCAATGGGTACGATACACACAGAGGGATTCCCTCTGGCTGCCACATCCTGCAGCAAGTTGAGATGATCTGCTTGCTTTGCTTTAGCAATGGCAGGGGTGTGGGGTGTGTATGTGTGTGTGTGTGTGTGTGTGTGTGTGTTCAGAAATGCTGATAGTGACAATACATCGAACAGTCTGGGTGCTGAATATATAGTACAGCAAGCCAGATGCTTTGTGAACATTGCAGTGCAGCACACACATGCACACTTGGATGCTTTGGCAATGCAGATCATAGAACAATCACTGAAATAAAACTTAGTGACTTGGGAGAAAGGGGCGAAGGAATGATAAAAAAGTAAAACGGTCTGGAATTGTTTCTAGTTTCTACTGTTCCGATTACGTGGCATCTCTTTCCGTCACTTTGGAGGTGTACTGAGTAACTGCTTCTTTGACTTTATTAGACTTGAACACCATAACAGCTGCATGAAATTGCAGAATGGTGTATTTACAGCCTTTGGTCCTTAAGCGCTGACCCATATCTGACATGCATGGAAATATGATGTTGCCTCCCCACTTGTCCCGACTTCTGATAAATGCCATCTGTGATCCATATGACTGAGCTCTGCTGTGAGGAACAACTTAACACTGAACCTTTCACCTTGTCACAAGCTATTTAAACACAAGATTTTTTTTGATAAACAATCATTAGTAATATAAATGATGACCAAGCAGGTAGAGGCAAATAATAGAATAGCTACAACAGTCTAATAATTTCAGAACATAGCATCCCTTCATTGTAATGCAGCCGTTAAAAACACAAATGCAGTTTAAGTTTTCAGTTCTACAATTGGTCAAATGTGAATTTAACGATTCATTTTTCATATCACTAATCAGGGTCACAGGGGGCTGGAGTCTATCCCATCATGCACTGGGTGAAACGCAAAGAAACCCCCTGGACAGGTTGCCAGTTCATCAAGAGCTGGCCAAATATCACTTGTAAAAATAATATCACACTGATAGTGACATTGCTTTTTAAAGATGATATTGGCTGTTACTGATTGTCTGCTGATACTTTGGTGTGTCCCTGCTAATCTGGATCCATTTAGTTGTTTGATACTGTATTTTTCTTATTCCTGTGGTAACCTGAGGTAACTGACAACATAGATGATGTAATATCATGTTGAGGTATTTCCAGCACAGTTACAATAGCCTTTGACAGCAGAAATAAATCCTCCATCTTTTCCTCTGACTTGCTGTGTCTTTGTTCTCTGCAGACTATGTGTTTGTGACACCGGTGGAGGTGGATGCTGCGGGCACCTACCTGACCCATGATGTGACCAGACGGGGCCATCGCAGCAGACGCTCCCTGTCTCCGTCTCTGCACTACCAGCTCTCAGCGTTCGGGCGGGACATGCACCTGGACTTGCGTCCGTCCTCGGTAGTTGGCCCGGGCTTCACTGTGCAGACACTGGGGTCACAGGGCATTACCAGTGTGAAGGGAGATGCAGGGTTTCACAGCTGCCTGTATCAGGGATTTATTCGCAACCTGTCGGCCTCTTCAGCAGCCATTTCAACATGTTCTGGATTGGTAAGTCTTGGCCAGTGACTGTGTGGTTCCCCTGAGGGTGAGTTTGGATTGTTATCTGGTGGCATTAAAGCTGAAAATGTGTAATTTTTTTGGACTTACATGCTTGTCTCTGGAAATATATCACATTGGATAATCTCATAAATGCTAATAACAATTCACTTGTCTGCGTTCCTGGGAACGCTTTGACCAGACAGCGGCGATGTGTTTGTTTTTTAACCTCCGCCCCCGCCGCAGGCCTCAAGCCTTTTTATCCTTACCGAGGCTTCTTTTGTTATTATTGATGCAAGATTGTCTGTCCCTGGTAATATTGTGTTGCAAAGTGCAAGATGACATCATTGCCCATGAGTGTAAGCATCATCTTCTTGTGCTTTGTGAAGCTCTTCTTTGAACAGTGCAGACGTGGAAAAAGAGGCAGAGTGAAAGGAGAACAGGCGGAGAGCAGTGTAGAAGGGAAACGATCCACCACTGACGTACTGCTTTGGTGAAACAGACGAAGAAAGGCCATAATGCTGCTCAGCGACTGTTTATTGTAGAGCCAGCACACATATGACAAACACTCATGACGTACTGACCAGACAGCTCAGGCCTGGGGAACGCTCCGGTCGACATACTGTTTTCGCTTGTCACGTGTACTGACTGAAATTAATGACATGGAGTAAGTGATGCCGATACGAACTTTAGTGGCTTTGTGCTGACAAGAGACACATTTATGGTAAAAAATGAAGCGTCACATCGTCTTTGAACTCCACAGTGTGATCAGACTTGTGAGCTGGTCCAGGTCTTCACACACACTGACCGAGGCTTTTCCACAAGGCTGTGTTGCCTCATGGAACAGCAACTCGTTTTCATTTTCTGGTTCACTGCCTTTGTTTCCATGTCCCTGATAACATCTGGTGGTCAACTCTTCAAAAGTGCAGTTTTGGTGTCTCAACTCGCTGAACTTGTAAGAGGAAATCTATACCTTTATGACTGATCAAACAGCCTCCAAACAGTACCTCTATCTATCTATCTATCTATCTATCTGTAGGGTGTAGATCTAGTCTTAAGGCTAGACTTTGTTGCAGCGGCCCAGGCCCCTTTCTACAAGTCATTCCTCTGCTCTGTCTTTCCACTGTCTCTCCACTCTCCACCCAGTAAAGCAAAAATGTCCCAAACCAACAAACAAACAGTCTCTAAATCCTGAAAAGTCCCTTATGTTTGATCTTCTGATTCTCTGCTCTCCAGTGTCATTGGTATGTTCCAGGTTGACATTGTTATGATTCAGTTTATAATCTTCATGCCATGACACAGAGTGTAAATCAGCTAAATCTCCAGTGATACGGTGATGCAAAGAATAGATACAAATTTGTATGTAGCATTGATTTCAGTTGTTTATTTATTTCATACAAGTTTGACTTTATTGTTACATACATTGCCACCTTCAGTGTAGACTTTCATCAAACAGCATGACTGTCTTGGTGTGTTTGCTTCACGTTTTAGAAAACCTCATCCACTATTTATCATTGACTGCACCTGATAAATGCTCATTTGTGATTTATGGGATGCCTGGACCCTTTTGCATACCACACACATTCACTGACATGTCCGACACCATCCCAAACCAGATGGACACGCCACACCTCTACAAAAGCCATGCGTCCGTTTATCACCCACCTCGGCCCGACTGCCACACCTCCTCCTTGCCTCCTCCCTCCCTGGCCGCCCTGCTCTTTTGTCCTCTGTTTGCCCTGCCTCTCCATCTCCTCTTGTTCGCTGCAATTAAAGCCAGGGTGAAGTTTGAGCCGCTTGGCTGGCACTGCTAATCTTTGTATTGTCCCTTTCATTAGGCTAGCTCCCACTCACAATAAAGCACCACTGACCCGTTCTCTTAAAAGCGCTGCGAGAACACAATGTGATTGGGGTGCGATTGCATTTGAATGGACTGTGAGGCGCACACTTTGATCTATTTTTTACTCCTCCCATGCTTTTGCCTAGAACCCCTCCACCACCCTCTCCCAAGATTGACCCTTGGGCCATCGCTGGTTTGAGATTCTCTCGTTAAATGGACTTGCTTTTTTTAGATGCTAGGAGGATGATGGAAGACGGAAGCAACGTGGTTAAAAAGAAAATAAAAGGCTAACGAATGAAAAACACAGAATGAGGAGCACCGAAAGGGAGGTCTGTGCCTTTCTCCCTCCTGTCTATGTCTTTCTCTTGGTCTGTCAGTCAGTGTGTGTGTGTGTGTGTGTGTGTGTGTGTGTGTGGTTGGTAAAAGACCGCTGTATGGCTGTGAACAACGAGGGGGTTAACCCCTGCTTTTCATCTAGTCCTCTGACCAGAAGCTTTGGATTAAGTACAAACGAGGAGCCATTCATCCCCGCTTGATGCCCCACAGTCTGCAGCCTCCATGGACTTAGACGAGAGAGAGAGAGAGAGAGAGAGAGAGATGGCGAGAGAGAGAGACATAAAGACTGTCAGAGAAGGAGAAGCAGATGGGGTAGAGAAAGAGAGAAGGAAAGAGAGAGAGAAGAAGGGAAGGGAGTAGGGAAGTCAAGAGGAGAGAGTGACAGAAGGAGAAATTGGTTTGCAGTGGATGGGGGATGTGGGTGATCTAGGAAAAGAGAATAGAGTGAGAGTAGAGAGAGGATGAATTAATGAATGGGAAGAGAGCTTGGGCCGGAGAGGGTGCGCAGAGTTGGGGAGAGTGAGGGGTTTTCAGGAAGAATGTGAATTCATTGTCTGGAGTTGAAGCTCCCAGGGAGGCTGGATGGTCTCTTTATAGAGACTTGGAGAGATGAACTCTGTCTTTGTCAAAGGAGAAAACACAGAGAGGGACTCCTTATCCTTTCTCTCTCCGTGTCCGCGTCAGTGTCTCCTGTCGACATTTACCAGGAAGGAGGAGGAAAAAAGTGAAAAGAAACGGTCTGAAATGGGGCTTTAGGACTTCAACGCACATTGTAAATAGCATCAGAGGCGTCACCAGCAGCTTCCGGCTCAAGCCAGACCTTGTGTGTGTGTGTATGCGTGTGTGTGTGTGTTTTTTTTTTTTTTTTAAATTACAGTCAAACATTCATCCTGGGCCAGCAGATGGAAGTGGGATTCAGCTGTTTAAATCAAGTCGAGACAGTATTAAGGACAGGATAGGCGGACAGAGAGGGATTTTCTACTGTAAATCCTGAATAATTGAAAACACTGTAATTTGTCGTTTTTTAATGATTCCCCGTGCGTTCTTAAGATACACCGTGTTTCTGTCTCTGCATGAAACCAAGATGTCTGTCTCACTTTAGGGCACGAGGCAGGGAGATGTCGTTTCAGATGTAACGCTCTCTGACTTGTTTGAATGAAAAGTGAAGTGCTCTGTCTGTCTTCTTTTTGGGAGTTTTCT
>OMLB01043159.1:0-13206 GCA_900302555.1 Myripristis jacobus
CGTCCGCTGAACTAAAACATCCTAAAGCCAGGAAACATTTTCAAGTATCTTACGGACTAAAATGGAAATATGAATGCATAGTTTTGTTGTTGTTTTTCGCAGGAATACCACTCCATCCTTCGTATGCGTGAAACGAGCGCACCTGCTAAACATAAGCATTTTACTGATTGAGGGACATGAAGAGCCAAAATGCTTAACTGTCAGTAACGAAGACCCGGTTGTTGTTTTTTTGAATTTCTTTCCAAGAGATAAAAAATTATATTGAATCCAATGGTGGACAAGGGGACCCGTAGCCGAAAGAAAGAAAGAAAGAAAGAAAGAAAGAAAGAAAGAAAGAAAGAAAGAAAGAAAGAAAGGCGGCCTCGTCGTTTGACAATTAAGCCGAAGACGGAAGCAGACACGAGGGAAGCATCTCTCTCCGACGGCGGCCTCTTTGGTTCTGCGTCTGTTTGTAAACATGCGTCAAAAGCACGTGATCCGGACGACTCGTCTCTGAGCGACAGCCAATCAGCGAACGGGGGTGTGTGAGTGGGCGGGGACTCGGGCGTGTGGCTGGGAAAGTGTCGATAGGTGGATTTAGCCGACCAGGGGAACACTCTGGATTGAATAATAACCCAAAGGAGGCTGGATGGGGGGCTCTGCCAGCGGTGGTGGTGGTGGTGGTGGAGCGGGACTGGGCGAATCTGACAAGATGTGCGCTGTGTCGGTAGGTCATCTCTCATCCCAGCAAACTGTTTATTTCATTCCCGTTCCTGCATGCCATAACGAAGCAATATAACAATAATACCTCTACAGGCATGTAAAGTGGATTCACTCTGAATATTAAGTTTATAGGGATGTTATTGTGTTTCATATGTTTTATATTGTCCTATCATATCACTATAATGCTCTATAATATTTCAACAAATAGGCTATTAATCATAGTGCATAGGCCTGATTTAATTGAACTGTTATATTTTAATAGCATTCTTAATTATTTAAATAATTTTACCAAAGGATTATCATAGATCCTATTCATTGAGGGCTTCTAAGAATTAGGCCTGCGCGTGATTTGATCATTATGGTGTGTAGGCTACAGCTTCTTGTTTCCAGCGTTACCCGGAAATAATCCTCTCTCTTAGGTGTATTTACTCTCTATAGCTGTCTTATAGAACAATGTGCTGGAGGATTTGAGGCTGATTTTGTGCCGAGGCAGCGAGGGGACAGGGGAGCAGAGAGGGATGGAGAGGTGAGCTGGATGCTTGCTGCAGGAGGATGTTGCGCACTTCAATTTGTCTCGAGCCTGAGCGCTCAGTAAATGCATGCGGTACTGCGTTAAGTAACAGATAGGATATACGATAGACCACACCGTGAACGAGCACTAGTTGTGCAGCGATGTGATTACAATTTCAGTAAAAGCATCAAATCCCCTGTATAATTTTTCTTTGGAAATGTTGTAAATTGAATTTGCGAGAGGAAGAAGAGAAGAGGGGAAAACTTTGACCACAGACTACTATTATGCAGTTGATAAGGACAACTTCATATTGATGCTACTCTTAAATTAAATTATATTAGTGTTTGAATTTTGTCACAATTGCACCTGTCAGATCATGGCGTATGAATCATAATTACATTTTAGATCTTAGCCTAAAAATGCATGTTTATACTTTTTTTTTGTTGTTGTTTTACAGTGTATTATATCAATACATGTGCGCTCATTTCAAAATAAATTAAAATTTAGCTGGCTCTTCATTCAACAGTCCATGCTGCTTATAGGCCTAAACTTAAAAATTATGTAAGGTGATTGTCCTCTCTTGAGTAGCGCAGAAATAGATTACATAAAAAATGGGTTTGTTTCTTTTGATGTGTTCTCAGTGCAGGAACACTTTGCTTCTTTGTGAATGTAACTTGGTGAGTGTGTGTGCCTGCTGTGCCAGCGCCTTGACTCAGCTCCATCCATCCAGAGGTTTCTATGTGATACGCACTTTTTATTCCTGATGTAAACAAACCCTCCAAAAGCATTACCCTTACCGGCCGCATGATGGCGCTTTTCTGCAGTTTTAGATCCTGCCACTGGATTGCATTTACTACAAAGAGTGCGTGGAGTGAGTCACGTTATTAATGGGACGTATTGATCTCAAGCCACGGGGTGAAGTGAAACAGCAGTTTGCACATTTCAATGAGAGTTCCCGAAATGTGTTTTTCCACCCATTATGTGTCCATGTCTAATAGGTTTGTTGACAGAAAGTGTTCATGTGTTGTGGTTTTGAAAAAAAAAGGTCTGGTATCTCTTGACGTCAAAAACCCAAACCTCTGGAGTGAGAGTGATGTCAGCTGGAGCAGGTCCGCACAGTAGACGTCTTGTTAACAAAAGATCAAAATGACTGGAGTCAATCAACTAATTGATTTGTTGACTGCCACAGGAAGAAAAAAAACTGCTTACTATTGGACAAAATCTTTACTTAGAAAAAATACACACATTGTATAACCCGACAAAACTAATTAAACTAACGACAGAAACTGTTTTCCTTCTATATAACTCTGATTACTGTTGTTTTCACAGACAGAAAGAGGTGTTACTTTCAGCTTTCAGTGAAAGGTAAGAGCCCAGGCACATCACAGCAAACACATCCAACATCATCTGCCAAGGGTGGCACACTTCTGCCGTCCGCTGTTTATATATCACAGATTTAGACAACATACATCAACAAACTTTTATGACTTAAAGCAAAACATGTAAAAGTTTTGTGCCTTGACAATGCAATGATCAAATATCAAAATGTGCCAGTTTTTTTGTTGTTGTTATTATCATTAATATTATTGTTGTTGTTGATGTTATTATTAAATCTAATATCAGTTCAATTTTATTCTGTTCAGTGCAACTTTATTTATTTATCCCACATGGGGCAACTTAGATTTTAGATGTTGAATAAAAATAAGACATAAAAAGAGGCCATATAGATTACTAGATTAAGATTTGGCGAGTTTCACATTTGCAGTACTAAAGAACAGAGCAGAAATAGGTTAGCAGTTATAAGCATACAACTGAAATTATAATAGTTTTGAAAATTATTAAATGGTAGAAACCACATTTGATTATTAAATTGTGTATATCCTGTTGGTAGTTTTTTTCCCTTTGGATTTGTATACCTGGGCATCAGAAACCACCTCCCCGATGGGAAAAAGGTTGAATACAGTAAGTAGTGCGTGTGACTTGTCTTTAAATATTGCCTGGTACTTTCCTGGGACCTGCTGAGAGTAAAACTCTCTAAGACGTCTTTGAGGTAATCCACTGATGTTGGAACATGTGCCAGCGAGAGTTTTTGTCCTTCCGATTGGTCTTTGCAAATAAGGTAGCTAACACAAAAAAGGAAGAAGAAGAGGAAGAAGAAGAAACGATAAGCTTTCAATGAGAACACTGTTAAAACCCGGGTTAAAACTTCACTCTGCAAAGTTCCAAAGGTGCACTATACTGCATCATATGTACTTTTGAATTATTATCATTAAGTTGTTTGTATTTTCTGTAAATGTGAACTTATTAAAGACTGTCCCGAGGTATTTCCAGGTATGGATAGTCACTGCTTGCCTATGAAATATGCAGGAGCTGAAGGATGTGTGGGTGCATTTGGGATTCTATACCCACTGGTGCCACTGCAGCCAAAACAACATCCAGGGAGCTGGCGGGGCACCTTTCCTAGGGAGAGATTAAGGTTTAGGAAGTGGAGCAGGCATGGCTGAGAGATGACAAGGCTAAAATTAACCCGCTGCCCACTGAATGAAGAGTATAATTAAGCGACAGGAAGGACTGGCATTTGGATGCATCATAAGGGCCACTGTGGCGTGTCTCCATCAGCACAAACACACAGTATCACTGTCACGTAAAACATCCTGGCAGTGTCGCACGTTACAGGCTACAGTAGGTTAGAATGAATAAGATCTTACAGTGAAGGAAGATTTATAATGAATGAGTATGGATTAGGTTTTATTTGTTAGTGGGATAGTGACATATGATATTGCATACCAAACTGCCCAGTACTCATACAATATGCGATGTAATAAAATTAACATATTTAAGGACATCTTTTATCCATTCTTTATGTGATTTAGGGCTTCATTTACAATAAAGGTCGCCCCTACAAACCAATCTACTGTTCAACTTCCATACGACAATGTTTTGTTGTAGTTACATTGCTCAGAGTGAATGTATAGACCGAGGAGCTGGAGGAGCAGATAGGTTTCAATCTTCAGATCAATACCCTGAGCATCAACTGCTCTTCTCCGAGCAAACATGCTTTGATCTCCCAGATCCTTTACATTTCCCATGTAGCTTGAGGGCGAGAGCTGATTCGTTTACCAATGGTCTCCTATCTCAAGTCTGTGAGGTGAAGCTGTGTGGTCCATATCCTCTTGTCTCCAGCGGGGAAATCAGGACATCACACACTAAAAGCACTTAAGGACAGAAAATTTACAGCCGTATAAAGTGTTGGATGGAAATCTTGACCTATAACTGGAGGATGACGGCGAGTTCAAGGCATTAAAAGTGGAGGGATGATTTGTGTTTTGACAGTGGATTTGGCCAAGCCTTTCAAACATCTGTCCTAACAATGCACGGTTTAGGCACGCAATGAGGCAGCAGAAAGTATTTTACAAGGAGCTGACTGCTGCTCAAAACCAGCCAGCAGTTGCGATGCTACTAATAAACATTTTCATTCAAGGGAGTAGCTTTAATCACGCCTCTAAAGAACGTGAAATATTTCTGTTTGAAGGCACTTGTTGATATCGCGGACAGACATTTCTCAGTATGCCTTCGAAATAAATTAGGCAGACTTTGTTTACCTTTTGTTGGCTGAAACAAAGCTTTCGTTTCAGCTCAGCACATAAAGGGGACTTTCTGCTTCGGAAATGCAGACAGACCTAATAGCCGTGGCCTTGTTGAGAACAGCACAGCTCATAAGAGACAGAAGTGAGCTTGTTCTTCTTATTGCCTCGGCTGAACACTGGTAGCAATGTTGCAGCGGTGGCTACACTAACTGTAAATCCACGGGCAAATTTGACATCGATTTCAATGCCTATGACTATATTTAAACATGTTTTTTCATAGGACTAACCATTTTCCACACTTTTCTGACAGTACGATTTGGTCACATTGTTTCTATGTGATGCCACAGGCCAAAGAGGGGTCATTTTGCCATTTCCTCCTGGCTCTCTTCAGTGTGATGCCTCATTTATTGGCATTATCTGGAGTGGAGTAGGCTGGTTGTCATAGCATTCACAAGGATGTGCAGAAGTGTCAGCACGTCTTGTCTGATGGGGTATTCCCCTGATATGCAAATACTTCACGAGACGATTGCACTTCAGCATGTGTTTGAAATAGGTAATGTTAATCTTTAGACCAGTATTTTCTTTTTCTGGCGTTACACGCTAACAAAGACATTTTTTCTCCTTTTATCTTCCTCACAGCTCCATTGTCTAATTACCATAAGAAACGAAGAAGTCGCTGCACAAGGTACGTGAACAATCAGATAAAGCCGCAAAGACCAAAATCTTAAAATAAACTCCACTAATGATTAACTGAGCCAAAACAGACTATTTTTAAGATGAGAACACAGTCCATTTAAAGACACAGCTACATCTCTGGTGGACACACCAAAGTATGTGCATGTTTTAATAATGTTTTTATGTAATAATTGGACAAAGTATATCTATTTTTTAAAACTTCCAGTCATGACGAAAGAGAGAACAATGTGTGATGATCGGTTTTATTACTGTAACTGTATTCTTGTGAGTAAAGACATGGGATCAAACAGTGCTCTGCATTTCCTCTAGGGCAGAGTGGTTGTGGGCAGCTCCTGGAACAGAAAGAGGAAGTACATGAGATAGGCTTATTCATGGTCAGGTGACAGAGCGTGGCTATGACTGTCATTCACCCCACACTCTCAGAGTTTACACTGATTCAAACACAGCCCTGATAACTGGAGGTAAAGACGGTAACACCGAGAGGTGAGGAGCATGCATCCTCTGTGTTAGAAATCGGTGAATTGACAAAACATAAGGGGATTATGAGGAAAAATCACATGATGGCATAAATCAGAGCTGTAGCGCAGATGCTGACAGATGAGTGGAATCCCTCATTAGACAGTGTTTTAAAATGCAAAAAGACCATCTGAGCAGTTATGCAACTGACACACAAGCCAGCGATGTGCCTTTAAAACCAGTGGGTTGTCAGGTGATCTAGGAGGCTCAGTCAGCTCAGGCTCACAGAGGAGCCGGAGTGTGTCTCTAGCTGAGAGCAGAGAGGAGAGCGCCACAGAGAAGGGCAGCGGAGAGGGAGAGAGACCCAATTAAAAGGGGACACACAGGGAAATGGGGGCACACAGCAACGTCACAGAGTTGGGGGGACAGGGAGCCATGGTGGCAGGGTCCCTTTAACTCCTGTGCTGCTCACTTGCCTCGCGTGGCAGCCAGAACAAGTGTGTTGCTGGCTGGGCTTCATCAAGAGGCTGCGTTGTGTAGCCACAACAGTGGCATAAAAGCACAGAGAATTAAGTGCTGCGTCACACTGAGGAAGAGGAATAGCACGATCATGCGCGTGCGTGCATGGCTGTGTGCGTGTGTGTCAATGTGTGAGTGGATGTGTGTGTGCGTGAGTGCGTGCGCGTGTGTTTGGTGTGTGGTCCAATTGGTGTCTGTGTACATGTGTGTCAGTTCGAACTAGTGGTCTGAGTGCAGTTATGCTGTTGCAACAAGATGAAAATAGTGTGTGCGTGTGTTTGAGAGGCAGGGAGGGAGAGAGAGAGAGAGAGAGAGAGAGAGAGCGAGATACAGGGAGGGAGGGAGAGCAAGTCAGTGAGAGAGAGAGAGAGGGAGATTTTGGATTAGTTGCTACGTCACTTTTTCACGTTGGGGGGAAACAGAAGCTAAGATAACAGAAGCCCAGAGTCATCGGGTTTTCCACCTGGAGTGGACACAATGGTCTCGGACAACCTCGGCCTCACCTCCTCTTCCTCTTCCTCCTTGGTAGTTTTGATCTGCTCTGCCTGACACTTCTGCGTGTGTGCGTGTGTGTGTGTGTGCGTTTGTGTGAGTGTGTGTCCGTCCGTGCGTGTGAGCGCGCGCGTGCCGTATAGTTCCTGTGGGCTGGTATCGAGAGTTTCAACATGGATGCTGAAGATATGACACAGTTTCTCTTGATCTTGTTTTGATGGCATGGTAAGGTGTGTATGCAGGGTGGGCAGAGGTGCGGCAAAGGGGTTAAGCAAAGAATATTCTGGAGGGTTTTTATTTTCGAAACGAAGATCACTCAGGAATGTTTAGCCGAGATTTCTCGAGGTAATCAAATATCGCCGATTTGCCACCATCACTTCAACTAATACGGATAACTGCATTGTTGTAAAATATGTCAATACAATCGTGCATGGATCTCTTATGAAACAGGACTGTATGTGTGATACATCATTATGTGGGAGTGTGTATAGGTCCAGGCAGGTAAACACCACAGCACTGTCATCCTATGAAACGACACGATTTCTGTGGGATTCAGCCTTTGGGGTATATTTTTTCAAATCGCTACATAACATATCCATGTATCTGTGCTCAGACTGTTGACTGCTGGCCTACTTGTTGTGGTTAACTCTTGATGGAGTTGGAGGAAAGGAGGATGGGCAGAGACAGGCATGTAAGCCGGGCAGAGACTGGCTGGGATCCAGCTGCATGTTGTTATGAGACAACAGACCTGCTCGGAGTCTGTTACCGGTGGCAGTTTTGTCATGTGATTTGTTTTCACCCTCCAGGCCACCGGGATTTGGCAAAATCCTTCCCAAGACACATTTGTTTCTGCGTAGTTAGGAGAGACAGAGGTGGTGACGCAGTCATTTCTGGGCCGGACTTCAACCAGGAGGCTAGATTGCTCGTAGCTCTCTCGATCTCTCCCTCCCTCTATCTCTGTCACTATCACTATCTCCCCCCTCTCTCTCTCTCTCTCCCTGAGAAAGGGAGCGACGAAAGGGGATAAATGTCATGGCTCGGGATCAGACAGAGGAAGAGAGAGGAGAGAAACAGACAGAGAGGAAGAGAGAGGGAGAGAAGTTGTTTACCTTGCTCTCTTGGTGACTCTGCACTGGCTGCTCTCCAAATTCACATCCACTGGACTTCCTAAAGCTGCTGCATCACAGGCTATCGTGCCAAAGCTGGATTCTCATTGGATGGGAGGAGCTCTCCTGGCTCCACAAGCGGCACAGCACAGTCTTATTGGCTGAGCACAAGCAGCTAGTTAGAGCTCAGCATCTGATTGGTTAAATGGTGTTCTCTCTCTCTTTCTCTCTCTCTGGACAACTTATGTTGATACAGCACAGTGTTTAATATATATGCTGATAAGGGATAACCTGTTAATATAATCAGTTATTAAGGGGTGAATTTGGAAAGCTGGATGAATGTTAAATGACTCGTGAATGTGAGTTTGGAGGAAATGATAATGAGTCAGATTTTTTTTTTCCTTTTGAAATTCAGGGTGCATCGCCACCTTAGTCTTTATATATAGATAACACAAAATACAGGTTGTACTGTGATCGTCTCACTGATGTGGACATTTTTATCAGTCTCCGCTTCCTGTGATGCAGTGTGGCAAACCACAGGGCTTCCTGTTCACTCTGGACCGTCAATGCGTGAGAGCTGCTCAGCATCTCCTGCACAGTGAGCCTGCCCAGCCCCTTGTGGAACCTCTGCGTGTGTGTGTGTGTGTGTGTGTGTGCGTGCGAGCAAGTTTAGGATGGCCGTGCTGAGGAAAGATTTAATTTCTCAGACAAGAGGTGGCTTATGGTTATTCGAACTGGTGCTCCAGCGTCCGAAACTTGCCACATTTGGAGATGATGCAAGAATGTCTTTGTCTGCCAATGGTCTGCAATGCAGCTCCTTCTTCTATAGTCAGCGTCTCTCTCGCGCTCTCTCTCCCTTTTCTGGATGTGCTGATGTTGTACAGTATTGGTACAGCATAACATATACAATCACTCTCTTCCTTATTCTCCCTCATGTATGTACGGTTAGGAGACAATCCTGAATGAGTTAACACGAGGAGTTAGCTTGTGTAGGTGAACATGTCAACAATGTAATTGCCAGGCACAGTGCAAAAAGCTGCACTTTTACTGTGGAGTATTTTGCACATATGTTAAGAGGTATATACAACTGTTAAATCCCTTATCATGCATGTTTTGCTTTACTGTTTACTCACTCAGCGATTTACTCCTGGAATGATGTTCCTGTTTCTTTTTGAACAAGGACTCGTGTGAAGCCTTTTAAGCAGCATGGGTTTCCCCAGGCCTCGACAGTTCCATCCTTATTCGGTTGTTGACCGCTCTCTGAAGGCCTCCTGTCCCTTTAAATCTTTTATAAGCATTACACAACAGGTCCAGGGCACACAAGCAACAAACAACCCGAAAAAGAAAACTGACGGGGCTGGGTTGAGCCAGCCAGGCAAAGGAACCAGACACCTACGGACACGCAGGCCCTGTGATCAGAGCCGTCACTGTGGCTATTACACACACACACACACACACACACGCACACGCACAAATACATGCTTGTGCAAAGACATACACACAGAGCCTTACACATCTTCGCACGCAAACAAGCTGGACAAAACGGCCCGGCCCGGTCCATCTGAAGCTTGATAAAGAGTCAGGGGCCTTGGGGGATTTTGTCCTTCCTCTCATTGTGGAAATCAAAGTAAATATGCATCAGGGAAAAAAAAGAAAGAATCTTAAAGGAAGAAGTTTGGAAACAGGAGTTTGACTTCTGTGACTTGGCTGCAATCAGCCTCAGTGCAAACAGTATTTGTGGGTGTTGTCGAAGAATACGCAAACAAATTACGGCTTTGTGTGTGGGAGTTGGGGGAGGCGTAGGGGGGAGGTAAGACAGTGAAGTGCCAGTGGTCCCTCCTCTTGTTAAGGACAATAGGGCAGTGAGGGAAGGGGAGTGATGGCAGAGAATGAAAACAGCAGTAAGAACAAAGCATTTTCAGGAGAGGTTGGGCAGTTTTGTACTTTGCCTAAGCACTTGGCACCAAGTCAGTGAACTGGCCACTACCTGTCCTTGCCCCACCCTCCCTGTGCATTGTAGCTACCTGTCTGCGTCATGGCTCTCAGTGCCAGCGACTGACTGCCACTTCCTTGCTTTTACCCTGTAGTGGCGGGAGAGCAATGGACTGCCACCCTCGCCATTCTGCCAGCCTGCGGAGGAAGAGAGGAGAGGAGAGGAGCCGTGGAGTAATGTCAGGCCTCGTGTCTGTCTGCACGGGGCTGCAGGTGAGACTGCTTGTTAAGTCATACAGCGGCTGTGTGTTGTGTGTCTGTTCTTGTTTGGCCCTTCGCACGTCCGCTCTGTTTGGATCAGGTATCAGATCAGTCATGTGGGTGTGTGTGTGTGTGTGTGTGTGAGAGAGAGAGAGAGAGAGAGAGTGTGTGTGTGTGTTCTGGTTCTTTCTCAGTGGTTTTCTATTTCATCTCTCTCTTTCTCGTCTACGTCCCTCCTCTCTACTTTCTGGCCTGATCCAGGGCAGTGAATCAAACCTTTTCCTGGGCAGGAGCCTGCGCGAGAGCCCAAACTGTCCCAAAGCGCATTTCATCGGAAATTCTTCCCAGGCCAAGGCCAGGCCGAGATGCTGTTGAGCTTCCCTTGCCCTCACCCTGGTGCAGTGAAAAACAAGGTAGAGAGCTTACTGTGCCCATTTACAAGAGCCCATGAATGATTTAAACACAGGCATCAGCATAATGGAGGGCATTGTTAAGAAATTAGTACACGGTGAAGACAGCTGTTTGAGTAAATATGACAGTGCGTCTATGCGCAATCCACTGTGGTCCTGCCACCTCTTCTTCCACCACATGTTATTTAAGTCAACTTCCCCAGCTTAGGCAGAGGAAAAATGGTGTCAGAGTCTGATAAGATTAAAGGCCCGTGCTGTCATTGAGTCCATGTCACATTGCCCTGGATGTTTGACTCACTCATAATTGACTTCTGTGATCAGAGTCTGCAGTAAGAAGACAATTTATGTATTCAACTCAAAATGGCTGTCAAGTAATTCAGAGATGCTGCCCTTTTCTTTTCAGATGCTTCAAGTGCTGCTGAGCGCCACTCCCCAGTCGTGAAAAGGCGGTAGGATTTCAGGCAACAGGTGGTCAGAGTGAAGTTCTTGGTGAGAAGAACGTGGGTACCCATCATACATATTCAGTGGAATATGTGCAGACTCCTGTGGTGCAAACTTGTTTTCATGTCAAAGACCCTAAATTGCTAAATTGCTTCACCTTCCAGCTGTGGCACCCCATCTCCAAAATGTATCTTGCACACCCACAAACTGTGTTGATTAATAGTATCTAATATCAAACCACTTCTGGAGAACTTTCCATTTTATTCACTTGATGTTCCTGTCAATATTCAGTGCTCATTCAGTAATCAGCTCCTTGTACATTTCAGCAATATTCACATCAATATTCGTTTCAGTGATGAAAGCTTTTAACATGAAAATATTTCGTCGCTTCTGTTGGTTTCTGTATTTATTTCTGTAAGCTATGTTCTCTCTGAGATATTTTACAGTCTGTTGCGTATTCTCATTTGACTGAAAAGCATTCTTTGTGTGTAGATATCTATATATGTACGCCTTATATTGCATCATCACTCCTATTCACAGGGCTACCTTACTGTCAGAAGGTGGGACTTCAGTCATCACCCAGTAAGTTATTTTACAGGCTTACCTTTCCTACCTGAAACTATTTGATCTCATCCAAGACCTAATTCTCAGCCCTAATGCTGTATTACATATTGATATTGAACAACATCAAAACTGGATGAATCAGAACATTTTTTTCACCATTTAAATAAATTAGAAAGTCAGGTGAAAGCTTACAATATAGCCACTCCACTTGGTAAGGTGTGTTATGCTCATTATATTTATTTGTTTTGCTTTGTTGACTAGGATCAGGAGGGTTGGCTTTGGTCTTTTGGTCAGAAATACTCTCCTTGGAAGCTGGTTTCAGATGGTGGCTTAGAGTATTGTCATCTATCTAGCACCATTTGAAATCAGTGTTCTTGGGGTGGGAAGTGTGTTTCTCCGGATACTGACCAGCAACAGGCAACAGTGTCACGAGCGGCCAGTGACAGAAATGAGAGACAACTTCACACGAGACGCATCACTCGCTGAAGCGCCACTCTGTGGGCTGGAAACCAGCAGTCAGCAGTGGCGTTCAGACGGCTCAAGCTCTTTGTCCTCTATCTAAGGTTGACTGATTTCTTTTGGTGTTCAGAGTCCTCTTGTGTTTCTAGCACCATTTGAAATCGGTTACAATGAAGGACAGATCTCATCTTGACTCGAGGGGGACACTGGCAGGAACTACCAGGAAGCTTACAAATGGATTTGGTGAAATGGAGACAGCGGATAGAGGAAAACATGATTCTGTGTGGTGCCCTGTCATAACTGCAGTGCTTTTCATTTTACAAACTCCAGAATGACTGTAAGAAAGCCTTCTCTGTCTTGTGTGGGGGAAAACAAAATTACTTAAGCTATAGGGGAATAAACTCAGTTTAAAAGTTATAAATATTAAAATGTTTATTATTAGATGTATTTACTAACTCATTCACAGATGATATTTTTTGATTTTCAACTTGATTAAGGGATTGCACAAAATACAGCTTAAAGGACTTGTGGGCCATGAATTATTCTTTTTTCCAATTCAGTTACTCAAACCAGCCACAAGGTGGCAGTACACCATGAATCATTACAGTGTTAGGCCTGGTCTATACATTTTTCCCCCATATCTAGTGTGTTTTCTGTTGAACCTATGTAACAAAACACCAACTTTACATAACAACTTGTTAGAAAACTACAATATTCCACTTACCGCTAAGTTTCCCTGTTTCTAATATAGACCAACTTAAATGCCCCTTTATTTATATGGGCATTATTTGTCTCATAGTATCTCCTTTGTATGATACTGCATGTAGGAAAGAATCTGCTGTCTTGATGCACATACTGTACTTGTTAAAATATAAATAAATACGTAACTAACTGCAGTTAGTACTTGTACTGTTTCAAACTCAATTTTAAGGACAGCCCAAGAACAAGCTTTGGCCATGACAAAGTAAATACACAGACATGTTATCAGTGTATTGTGCACGTTTAAAGAAGGTATGGAGTCTTCATATCGCCATATTATTTTATTGCATTGATTGATAAAAGCAAAACTT
>OMLB01043162.1:0-13497 GCA_900302555.1 Myripristis jacobus
TGCGTGTGCGTGTGCGTGTGTGTGCGTGTGTGTGTGCATGCTGAAGTGAACCAGGCATTGGCAAGACACTGAGTTACATAAAGGTATGTTGCTGTTTACATCTTTTGCATTCAGTAATACATCATACATTTTGAGTGTTTGTATTTGATCAGATGACAGATTATATATTTATAAGATTGTCTGTGGTGGTTTTTATTGTAATAACTGCCAGATAAGCTGATGGCATTAATAGATTTTGTTGTAATTTGAATCCATTTAGTGGGACATTTCATCACAATAGGGCAAGACAGAGCATTATCTATCAGTTATTATGGGATCTGTCTCTGCAGGGACCCACAGCGCAGATAATACAAACCCATAAAGCTCTGCTTGGAAATGAAATGTGAGTAGCTCGGTATAAGCAGATGCAATTTATGAGCATCAAAGTTAGCCTGCTAACTGTGTGTGTGTGAGCAAACTACACATAAGGATGTCTTTAAATTGAGATGTCTACTGAACTCAGCTATTTTTTGGTGGTGAGACTAGACCATGATATTTACTACAGTTAATGTGCGTGCATTTTGAAAACCAAAATGGATTCTGAGTGAGTTCCAGAGCCATCAAACTTGCTGACCACATAAATGACCAAAGCATAAAAACAGCAAAAGAGCGCTCAAGTGTCAGCGGAGATTTGCACTGTTATAGTATTTTGGTAATCCATCTTTTTCCCATTTGTCACAGCCTCAACTTCCTGGCTGTATTCCCATATGCTTATATTCTGATTCCAGTTATATGCAACAGTGTAGTATGTAAGGCTGTAAGATCTCAAATTGAATGTTCTTGCCTTTGCATTGTTCCTCATAACATACATATAATATAGTTACAGAGTTGTTGAAGAGCTATAGTTGTTGATGATCACATTTATTTGCACATCCTCCCAACAGATGTTAGGTATTCCCTGGTCTCACGTAGCCAGACCTGTCTCCACACTTTGTTTTAGTGCTGTGCCAGCACTGGAGAAAAGTCTGACAGAACCCATTATCATTCTGCTATGGGGGGAAAATGCCATGGCTTGTTTGTATTTATTTAAATCATAATCATCCTATGAGGCACTGAGCCCAAGATGCCCATTTTTTTCCCCATTAAAGCAATGGGATTTTTATGCACTTTGGCTGGTCACTCTGCCTTATTGTTTAAGGTTAGGGTTAGACATAAGTTGGTTAGGGCTAACATTAGGGAAAGGCTGTAAAGAATGACTGTAACTCAATTAAAAAATCCCCTCACTTAGCTGGGGGAAAAAATACATGCGCCCAGGATGCAGCGATGGTGCCCGTACAAAACCACACTCGCCCGTGTTGGGGCAAGTGTGGTTTTATTCGGTGGAGCACTTGTACATGGCAAGGCTGGCAAGCCTGTAGGCAACATGTGGGTTGTTAGCTCAGAGGTTGCTGATTATGAAAATGGTACCATGCAGATCTGAGATGAATCCCAGCTGAAATAGTCAGCCAGTGGCAGGCTTATACCCACAGTCTACATCCTGTGAGTCAAAAAAGGTCTTCACTTTTTTGTTCCCCTTATGCACCTTTGTCACATGCCAGATGCAGGCCAGGTTGAGTGCAACCAAAATGAAACTTTGATCCAGAATATGTGCATATCTTATTTTATTATTAGAATTATTATTATTTCTCTTTCATGAAGCATCTGGACAAGTTTTGGATATGCATGTATTTTTCTTTTGCAATCAGTGAATCCCTCTCATACATGGACTGTGAGCTGATACTAAACATTTCTGGTATCAAAACATGCATGCCCACTATACATGAGCAGCAAGTCAGTCAATCTTTGCAGGTCAAACTATTCTCAGGCCCTGCAGTTATTTCATTTTGCTGTGTCTGCAACCTGAAACTCATAGTGAAGTGGCATTACATCATGGAAAAAGGTTTCTGATGTCCAATCACATTTAGGGGATGATATCATTCTGTCACACTTTGTGGACACACACTGATATAAGCACAGAAAGCCCCAGACGCCGACATATACATGTGGACGTTCTCACACACACACACACACGGTCAGATGTTATTTAATACCCCTGCTGAGCTCCTTGGTCATGGTGACAGTATCATTTAGGCCACAGCGGCTACCTGATACTCTGTCCACATGCTATTTGATCCCCCCTGGTTCTGTCTGGAGAGCACGATGCTCATCGTCCAGCAACACTTATAGTTAACAGCCAAGGCACAGATCATAAGGCTGGTTTATAATTTGATATGGCATTAATCAGTATATTATGTCAACATCCATGCCAGGAGGGTCACTGAGGTGATAAATAGGTGACTTAAAAACAGCAATACGTGAGAGGCTGGAGATGTCACTCAGAGCTGCAGTGAATAGAGCAGGTATTTCTTCACGTATCATGATAATCTGGTTGATGTTGATGGCCAAGATAGATTTTTTTTAACAATAAGAGCTGGAAAACGACAAGATTATCACTTAAATTTTCAGTGAAATTATGTCTTTGTCATTTTAACACATCAATCATCTGCACTTCATGCCCCAGACCCATGTCAATTTCCGTGAGAACATCGTCAGTTCGTAAATACATAAGTGTGCCACTTGTATGACCATTAACAATCGCTGATTTGAAAGGGAATGCTCTTTCTATCCAGTGCAGTTCTTAGGTGTCACACCTACCAGCACATTAAAACCTCATTCCTACTGCTGGTCAGATGACTGCATTTTATTTCTATGTGCAGAAACCTCTTTGGTGGTATCGTTTCGTTTTATTTGACATGTGAGATGCACTTAAGTGACGTAACCGGCCTAAAATAAGATGCCATTGAGTATACCACTTGATGTCATCCTGCGACAAGTTGGTAGATGTTCTATAAAGGCAAATCCAAAGTATCAGCTAACCACTACCAGGTCATGTGTTACAACATAGTAAGTATTAAGGTTTTTATGGAGAAATGTAATCCAAGAAATATAGCATGCACTGAATTTCCTTTCCATAGAGGCTAACAGTGAAGCGCAATGCGTCTATATATGCTTGAAATCAGATTCACTTGTGAAAGACTGGATGCTGTTCAGAAATTACAGTGCTTTAAACATATTAAATTCACTATCAAAGTGTCTCCTAGTAAGATGGACAAAGGAATAGAAAGAATTGTTTCTGATAGAAGGAGGAATATGTATCTCAACTGTGGCCAATATTTAAATGCTTCATTGATCCAGAGGCCTCACTATATTCATTATGTAAAGAGTTCCGGGACAGATGGGGTTTCTCCATCTACATTTATTTATATTCAAAGTGTGTGTATAACACTTTTTAGAACTATACTCTGCTTGTCCTCCTTATACAACATTCCAAGAAAGTGATGCACCGAATTACTACAAATAAAGTTTAGGCTGTGTATATATACAATTGTATGTGCTGACAGCAAAGTTTTGGGCTGTTTGGGGTAGATCTAAAGAGGCTGGGTGGGTGCAACTTTTGCTCTGGGGTGAATTTGGGGAGAGGATGACAGAATATGCGATGAGGGATTGAGGGTTTGGGGTCGATTGGATTTGATACAAAGAGGCTATGAGGAAAGAGAGAGGTAGTTTGGCAGTGCACGGGAATAAGGGGGCATAATGTGACTAAGATATTGGGTCTTTCAGGCTCCACTCACATTTTAAGATGATGTGTTAAAACTAATACCCAAAGCACTGTCCCAAACAATTGGGTTGGAAACATAACCAAGCTTGGCTTATTTTCCAACACATTTTTCAAGATTGTAGAGCACAAGAGGAAATTTAATGGGATTAAGGGGGAAAGAGGGGAACGGGTTTTAGTGGTGGTGAGGGCTGAGTTTAGGAAAGGAGGGGGTTTCACATTTTTGTGACGGGGTTTAAGTTACAGTTTAAAAGCTGGATGATCGGACTGTTCTGACTTGCTCTAAAGTAAGTCAGCCATCAACAAATGTCTAACACCCTTGACACCAGCAAATAGGCCTACAGGCAACACTCAAACGGTCTGGTAAATACTGATACTACTACGTCTTAATGTGCCTGTAACAGGATGACAGAATTCTGTAACTGAAGTCTTTTGCTGTTGAGGATGAAAGCACCCAAGTGTTTGAACTTAGTGTAGAGCCATGTAAGTTTAAATGGACTTAGTGGACACTGTACATACCCAGTCACTTTGATTTAGCAACATTTGAAAAAAAAAAAAACAGGCTACTGTGTTGCTCTTGGACAGAGGTGTGACAGATGCGTGACTTTTACAACCACTAAACAGTATGTTGTGATCTGTGAATTCCCATGGGCCCGTGTGTGTAAGTGATTGAGGAGTGGAACATGTTGACTCAGCGGGCTGTGTTGTGTTGTCCCAGCTGGTCTGTAGGGGAGTGGGGGGTGTGCAGCCGGAGCTGTGGAGGAGGGGAGCAGACGCGGCAGGTCCAGTGTGTCCAGAGAACCAGCCAGACAAATGTAGACGCCCTGGCCGACCCTCGGTGTGTCCAGCCCACCCCAGCCAGGAGGCAGGCCTGCAACACTCACAGCTGTCCACCAGTTTGGACCACGGGGCCGTGGTCACAGGTAACAGTGCTGAAGTGATACTTTGCTTTGATACAATAATCTAATTATTCAAGGTGCTGACATGGATCTCCTCAAATAAAGACTTCTACATTTTTTAAATTACATTTTTTTCAAAGGTGCCGGATTTTGTAAAATTCACTTCAAAGCTCCACACGACCCATTTAGCCCAAAGCGCCCTCCATGTCGTTATGCAAACACTAGCCTTGATGGCTTCACCATATTTTATGAGAATGATCTCAGTGGCTTTAAACTATGAATGTGGCCATTGAGACCTCTCGTGTTTTGTTCTCTGTCCAGTTCCTATACATCGTATGTGGTGGGTTTTCAAAATCGCTCAGCTTCACTGCTTTTTTTAAACTCTTATTTTACTCCAAACATCGCTAACTACCTGCCACAAACGGTGTCCAGTTCACTTCCTGTCTGTCGCTCTGAGGTGTCTGTGACACAGAGTCGTGCGTCATTTTGTAGCGCTTGAGCTTTGCCAGTTGTTTCACCCCACAGGACCCCTTTTCTTGGATGAAGTGAAACCCTTTTAAGGATATGGTGACGATTGTTATAAGACTTGAGCATAGGATTAGAATCCACATTGGTTGCGTCCAAGGAAACTTAAAAGAAGTAAAGGGAAATTCGTCACTGTGTGGGGTGTGAGCAAACATGGTAGCCAAACTGAAAAGTTCTTAAGCATAGAGGTAAAAACCAGTCCTTTATTATTTCCTTTACATCAATCCTGGTGATAGATTTGGCTTGTTAACTGACATCTCATTCATTTTAAGTCATTTGATGGCTTGAATTAGTTTTGATTCAACATTTATTTGTAGCAGAAAGGCAGAATGAACACCTCTGACATTACATTAAGAACTGAGATAGCTCCAAAAATCCCCCAATAAGAAGTTTACAAGAAAAATATGTGAACCTCGCTTAGTGAATAAAACTGATTACTCTTATAACCAGAGGATCAATAGCTGGTATTATGCAGAGCTTCTTTCAGTGTGTGTTCAAGCTCTCATTTCCTCCTCTTCCTTTTTTAGAGATCAAATAGAGCAGCAAATTATAGAGCACACTAGATCACAGCCAAAAGAACTTTGCTAATATTTTCCTTGACAATTACACTTGTACACGATTCTCAGACAGTTAAAATGTTCAACACCACTGCCACTGGAATGTGCAATGAAACGCTGCCTTTGTCATGGCAACGCAAACACAGATATACGTAAAATGCTTCTGTATAGCCATTGCTCTTGGATTTATGTCGGTGGTGTGTGTTTGCATGTTGTCTTTGCTATGAGATATTATGACAAACAATAAGTAAGCAATGGCAATATTCAAGCTACATCCATTCTAAGTCTGAGCTTCAGTTTAATCTGTGCTTGTGAATATGCAACTCAGATGTCTATATTGGAGTGTGAAGTGTGAATTCTCCTAGTTTATATGTTCACATTCACTTTGCTTATGTGTGCACTTTTATTGTTTCCAATTGGATGATTAATGATGACAAAAACCCATAAATGAACCGTCCTGCACATCATTATATTTTATAACAAAACCAACAATAAAATTTATAGCCGCGCCATTCAAACATAGCTACAAAGAGGCGAATAACTGGGGCTATGAAAACAAAAAGAGAAAAATAGAGCTGAAAACAATAAGTAATTAAAATCATCATCTTCATCTTCATCATGTCTCTGTTGTCTTTTCAGTGCTCTCGTAAGTGCGGCAATGGCCTGAGGAAGAGGACGGTGCTGTGCACGAGCACCGATCCCAGTGCCCGGACGCACACACACACTCTGCCAGACGGCGCGTGTGCTGGCTCGCAGAAACCTGCCAGTCAAGAATCCTGCTTCATCAAACGCTGCCAGAAACAACGCAAAGTCCAGTGGTTTGTCTCCACTTGGCAAGAGGTAACTCTATAGCTGATAATGGCGATTTAATTTACACATGAGGAAGGCTGACACATGAATGAATGTGGCTCGCACGTCTCCACTTTGCAGGAGTGCAAGTCGGCTTTTCAGCACAGGGATTACTTATAGACATGAGAGGGGCTGAGGATGAATGTGGAGAGCATGCTCTTGTTTGGGAGAGGTGGTTTCCTACAATCAGCGAGTAGTGGTTGAAATTGATGATGATTTGTCAACAAACATAACAATTTCCTCTGTGTCTCTCTCTCTCCTTTTTCCTCTGTTCTTTTCTTCTTTCATTCTTCAGTGTTCTGTAACCTGTGGCCGTGGATATCAGGCACGTTTCATCAAGTGTGCAGAGAAGGTATGCACTGTACAGTATGTGCTGTGTTTGTGTTTCAGTCGTGTATGCCAAAATTCCTTTTAATTAAATTCCTACAACATACACATTATTTTTGGACCCTGCTGTAATTTTTCAACACCCCCAGTTTGTTTACGTCTCCAAATTTACGTTAATTTATTGCTTTGTAATCATTTGCATGAAATACTTGCAATCATGTATCAGACTTATCTTGGAGAATATTGATCTGGGACATGATATATTATGTAATAGCTTCTTATGGTTTATGTAACCTGTGTTGATATCCTTAAAAAGGACACTGCAGGAAAATACAGAGAGCTTGCTGCCAAGAAGTGCCATCATGTTCCTAAACCTTTGGTGGAGCTCCAGAGGCCCTGCGTCCTGGCTGAGTGCCCCACCCACACCACCACACCCAACCACCAGTGGAGTACACATCATCGCGCCCGTCCTCCTCCGCCTGCTCCACAACCTCTGCCTGGACCGGAGTGGCACAAATCTCCCTGGTCTCAGGTAAATTCATTTAGGGTTAATTTAGTTGTTGGTCACTCAACCAACTGTTGATTACTGTGCTGGGTAGAGTAATGTCAGTGTACTTTAGGTAAAGTGTTATAGTTTATTTTTTGTTTTAGTTTATCGCTTTAAAGTGAGTCCAGCATTATCCATCTCCACCCCTGCTTTTTTCTTTTAGGTTATGGTAATTCTGCTTGTGAAGTTGAAAAGTGATCCTCGATATTTATTGTTTTACAAGAATCACTGCAGAAGTGCAACTTCTCCATCTCCATCTGGTCAGCAGAGGGGCCAAAAAGTCAGTGGTGTAGAACGCCTACTTGCTCAAAGTTGAACTTTTCCACTTGGAGTGTTGAAGGCGCTCTTTCAAAAAACACATGGCATCTAGAGCAGAGAAATGCAAGGTGCCCAACAATACAAAAGCTACATGCAAAAAAAACAACAACAAAGCTTCACTCAGATTGAGAACTATAAACAGCTGACCTCTCTGGTGCTAGAAACAACTCCTCACTGTGCATCAGTGCTGACAGTTTCACAGGATGTTATGATATGCTCTTGCTATCTTTGTTCTTTACTTTTTTGTGGTGAAAGGGTACAAGGATGGAGAGTACTTTTGCTTGTTTTAGTCTATTAGGAATACAGCCAAAATATCCAGCAAATCGACCAAGTTTGTCTATTTCTGCAGGAACTTGAAATGAAAAATGTACTTGCTGAATGAATAAAAATGGAAATAGTATCTTGTAGCCAATGCACTGGAGTCACTGTATCCCCTGCCCTCCACAGTGCACGGTGACATGTGGAGGAGGCGTGCAGGCCAGGACAGTGCAGTGTCTGGCCCAGGGGAAGCCCTCCCCCGGATGTGTCCTCCACCTGAAGCCCACCATGTCCCAGGCCTGCAACACCAACTTCTGCCCACAACCAGAGAAGAAAGGTACTGAGCTGCTTGCATCACTCACTCACAAACTAAAACTATTCTTCTTGGAATCAACCGTCTGGAATTAATGTGCAGAATTTATATACAAGTCCTTCTTCCTTGCTTTTTCCACAGACCTGGTGTGTAAGGATTACTTCAACTGGTGTTATCTGGTTCCCCAGCATGGAGTCTGCAACCACAAGTTCTACGGCAAGCAGTGTTGCAACTCCTGCTCGAACTCCAACCTATAATCACAAGAAGTGACTCTGTGTTTCTGGCACGGCCAGAAAAAATAGATAGACAGACAAAAGACTATATTTGATGTCCATGCTTGAAAAGACTTTTTTTTTTTTTGCCTAAAAGCATGTGGCGAGCACTGAAAAACAAAAGACATTTCAATGGAAGTGGAGGAGAGCTGCAGCACCCTTTCTTCTCCTTGCGATGCCGGACATCTAGACACAAGAACTTGATGCTGACAGCACTACACGGGAATGTGATTAGGACAGCACAGATAAAAGTGAAGAGAATGTGGATCGGAACCAGGAAAACAGGAACCTTGACTAAAAATGAATAGGAAGGACATGTCCAAAAGAAACTGAAGCCCTGAACAATGGCCAACTGAGAAAAAAATAGCATACAAAGTTTCAGGTGGTGCTACCCGACAACATGTGAAACGATTGTCTATGGTGCCATTCTTCTTTGTTTACAGCACACAAAAATGTAAAATGGAAAGCTGGGGCTTGATAAGGACAAACTGATGTTCCGAAGAGGAAGCACAAAAGAAAATGTCATGTTGATTTAAGACTGGATGATGACAGGCTGGGATCAATTAAAGAGGGCTTTCTCAACATGTGGACAGTAGCAGGAGGCTAACAGTTGTCTCCTCACATGAGAGAGCTTACAGGATGCTCTGGGCTTTTATACTCAAAGGTGCTACAACATTTTGTCCTCTGTCACCAAATCAGTGTGAAATCCTCAAGTGTCAGAGAGGAGCAATTGTGTGACCTGTGTACAGTATTGGTTGTTTTATTTATTGGCTTTACAATACAGTGTTGCTGGAAAACTGTATTAACAAGCACTATAAATGTGTTCTTTTTATTATTGTAGCCCAAGTCTATTACCCTCATATTTTGTATTATGTTTCCTAAGATTCCATGCTGACAAATTGCACCTTTTTTATTGAAAACAACTATTTTATTTCATTTTTGCAGACAATTTTTGTTATGTTAAACCCCCAGTTGATAGACTAAGTCAACAGTGATTTACAACTTCTCTTTAGTGGATAATGTGTATCAGTAACAAAGGTTAGGAGCATGCTGTTTTTATAGCCACTGCTCCTTTTTCCCATTATACCCTTCCTCCAAATCCTGCAGTAATTCACAAGGCAGTCATGTATTGCATGCATTGATAAAGAAACAAGAATTATGCTATTCATGATGGCTACTGTTACAAAGCACTGAACGATGGTGGTTGATGCTTTTTCAAGGTGATTACTCAGATGAAATGACAATAAACAAATGTATTTTCCTGTCAGCAGCTCTGCTGTAGCGTGACTTCTAATTTCATTTTCTATCCAGGGGGGTGTAAGTCCATCAAAATCGAACTGCATTCTTATTGTAATGGGGAAAAAAGGCTGAGGAAAGCAACATAATCCCTCCTCTCATCCTTCCTGGCAAACACGTTACGGAGCAACCTTCGTCAGGGTAGTGTTGTCATTGTCATCATGCCCTGACAAAGGAGTTTACTCCAAAAGCAGTAAGCCAATAAAGATGATTGC
Source organism: Myripristis jacobus (assembly GCA_900302555.1). Classification (NCBI taxonomy): domain Eukaryota; kingdom Metazoa; phylum Chordata; class Actinopteri; order Holocentriformes; family Holocentridae; genus Myripristis; species Myripristis jacobus. Next base: position 10,011 of record OMLB01043162.1, read on the forward strand.
AGGGATCAAGTTGCCCTCCTAAACCTCTTTTCCCATTGCTATTAGGTTCAGGTCCCTGGACTGAGCACCTCTTCAGCACTCCTTTTGAAAACATTTTCCCTCAGCAGGTGACCTGCCAGCACATCACTGTATCGGCAGGGGTTAGGTGGAACTCCATTGTGAAATTGCATCCAATTCTGGCCTGACCTATATCATAGGAAACCAAGTATTTACTGAGCCCTGTGGCCTAATTCTATCCTATTTTCAGCAAAACAGGGTCTTTAGGCTGCAGTGGAGCACAACACATAAGCCAGCACCCGGCTAACAGTCATGCCAATGTGGTATGAGCCATTTCAACACCTATGACATATTGTGTCTGGGATCTCCCTTTACTCGTTTCTCAACAAGCCAAGGAGACACAGATGCCCAAAACATCATCATCATTGTCATAATCCCCACGGCCTAAGGAGACAGGGGGAAGGAGAGGAAGGAAGAGTGTGAGAAGAGACAGATGAAACAGTGAGAAAGGAGGGGAGGAAGTAGAGCATCTCATGTATTCGGTGCTGTTATAGAAAAGTACTAGAAGAGGGAGTGAGCGACAGAGAGAGGAGGCCAGAGAGAGAAAAAAAAGGGGTTTTCCTCCCTGTCAGCCACCTCACTGTAGTTGATTAATAGCTGGTCAGCTGTGGGCACTGAATGAAGACTGGTGTGTGTGTGCGTGTGTGTGTGTGCGTGTGTATCTGGTGTGTGTGTGGGGAGGGTATCTGTGTACATGAGTACATTTAAATTTGTATACACTTGCATTGTAATTTTATTACTGAGTGAATGCAGACCAGGGTAAAGAGTTTTGGTTTTAAGGCAAAAGTCTTCAATCAATGCAGATTCAAACGAGAGGTTCAGATACACACAAATCTGTTCCATTATCTGCAACATACATCCCTACCCCCCGCACACATACACACACACACACAGCTTGAATCATTATTGCATGTCTGCTGACAAAAGCAGTATGTGTGTGTGTGTCAGTGTTTCTCAGAGTCGGATTTCTCTAACCCCCCTCCACACACACGGACACACACACAGAAGTTTCTGGAATGCACTGTCATCAGCCACTTTGCACCCCAGTCAAGTCAAAACTTAATCTTATGGAGGAGAGGAGAGGAGAGGAGAGGAGAGGAGAGGAGAGGAGAAGAGAAGAGAAGAGAAGAGAAGAGAAGAGAAGAGAAGAGAAGAGAAGAGAAGAGAAGAGAAGAGAAGAGAAGAGAAGAGAAGAGAAGATTACTGCGGTCAGTTAAAAAATAGCCCTACAAGAAACTATACACACACTAAGCGTACTGTTTTTCCCTGGTGCCACAGACAAGCAAGAAAACTACCAAAAATTACCAAATTATTGCATTCATAACTGTTTGGTGACTTTTTTGATTAGTATCTGCATATGTTTACCTTTTGCCTCCCGACTCCCAGTACAGTATGTAGTTGGTGGGGGTCTGAGGGTCAGGCCCTGGTTTCCATACACAGTTGATTGGTGGCTCTCCATTGTTCTTATCATACGGGATATGGCACTGAGGGCGTGAGGGGGCAGGGGGAGGACCTGTAGAGATGAAGAGAGAGAGAGGGAGAATATGACAGACATCTGCCAATTTAGACTTTCAATAGTTTAAACAGGTAAGAAACAGTCTAAAAGCAATTGCCTGCTCATAGAGTTTCAAAAAGCATATGACTCAGCCTGGCATGAAGAACGATTCTACAGAATGAATCTGCTTTTGGAAATAGAAGGGAAAGTATATTATATTATAGGATTTGTGTAAACAAATAATAAAAAATGGCTTTCTTCAGCCAAGACCATAGTATGTGGCAGGGCTACAGTCTACATCCAGCACTGTTTGATATCAGCTGCCTGGGCTCACCTCAAAATAAAGCAATATTTAACTTCTCCTTTTTGCAGATGATACAGCTTTGAGAGCACAGACAGATCTGCAAAACACGAGCACTAATGGTGACCTCAGGAAGAAACTACAGGAGCTGATGAGATTTTGAAAGAAACTGAAGACTGCAGAAAAAGCACAACCACTTCATCCTTGGAAACAATGTACTTGTGCACAGCATGAGCTACACCAGCCAGGGTTTGTTGATAAATTTCATGAAGCACTTCCCAATAGAGCAAACAAGGTCTCCTATGCCATTCATAAAAGAACTTGGAAATGTGATCTACCCATAAGAATTTGACACAAAAATGTTGACAGTGACTCGTGGCCTATCGAGGGTGTTTCCCTACCTTCCATATGAAGGGAAAAGAATGAATGGATGAATAATTGGCAGTGTTGTTTTACAACTTTCACTCTGTAGCCATGAAATTTGGGGATAAGAACTATGGGCCTTCAAAAAACATCATTTGCATAAAGAGCTTTGTGTATTGTATGCCTCAGACAATATGAGCAAAGCTTAAGTTTGCTTTCCACTGGCTCTTAGTGACGAAGAAGTGCATTTAAGCGGTAGTCTGACTCAGAATGCAACCTCCATGAAGCACAACAAGCCGACTGATCGGATACTGACCATGAGGAGTGAAGCACCGTAGCAAAACTGTACAAGTCGCAGAAGTAAAAGCCTGGACATACTTTAGACATGCTGCAGGTTTTATGTGCGTTTCTGAAGTACAAATAACAAAGATGACTACTGACCTTTCAAAGTACTGCTAAAAATCCTCCAGTAAAGATATATTGTATGGGACATTTTATTTTATTCTATTTATTGTTGTTGTCTATGTCTTAGCCTACCCTCTCATGTCACTGAATATTAATTGCGCTTTTTAGATCAAGATTAAGACTTTTATTGTCACTGTGCTACCACAATGAGATATCATTCTGGAGCAAGCTTGGGGATGCCTAATCACCAATAAGGGCTTCATAAACATTTAAAAATAAAAAAAAGTATACCATTGGGAGTATAAGATAGATAGATATAGATATAAATACAAAAATCTAAATAGATCATATAACGAATACATTATGTTTTGTTTTAATCCTGTTATGTACTTTGTAATTTTGTTTAAGAAGATGTCATTATAATAATAACAACAACAACAATAATAATAATAATTAGTAGTAGTAGTAGTAGTAATGGTAATATTGTATACATGTATATTATATATTGTATGCATGTATAAACTTGCCTTTCCTTGTATGCAGTACATTTAATATTAATTCTTATTATGACTGTTTTAGTCAAACAAATACATGCTAATAAAACCCCTTTGATTGTGAAGTGAGAGGAGAGACACACAGACAGGAACATGAGGAGGAGTTCTGAGAAACAGATCGACGCACACAAAGAGAGTGACAAGCCACAACAGACAGACCTACCAGCTCACACACACACGCACGCACGCACACACACACACACACACACACACACACACACACACACACACACACACACACACACACACACACGCACACACACACACACACACACTCATTGCTCTCACTACCCTTTTACAGCAAACGATCTA
>OMLB01043165.1:5144-16503 GCA_900302555.1 Myripristis jacobus
CCTGGCAGGCCCACCAAGTCATCCCCCCTACTCCTGATCCGGTGCCTCAACCTGACACACTGTATCAGGTTATCTTGCATGTGTGCGTGCGTATGTGTGTGTGTGTGTGTGTGTGTGTGTGTGTGAGAGAGAGAGAGAGAGAGAGAGAGAGAGAGAGAGAGAGAGAAAGAGAGTGCTGATGGAGAATCATGTGTCATCTCCGGGAAACTAAGAGGGGAAGAGTGGGACTGTGAGCAAGGAGGGGGGAGAGGAAGACACTGACTTAAACCAAGACAAGCGACAGAAAGTGAAAGAAATCTGTCCTGCCGATAGTCTGGAAGCTCCATTTGTCAGCCAGTAATAAAAAACTCATCACAGACAAGTTTTGACTTATGGTTTCTTCTGAAAATTGGTGGTGCACATTTGCTTTTTGTAAAACTTTTCAGCCTTCTCAGAAACCATATATGGAGGGAGGGCCTTTCTCTTTTTTCACTTTACTAGCGTGGGCTGAGTAAGTGAGCTCTAAAAATAAAACATATGTTCCTGCAGGTCTGTGGGAGCGGGGGCCCCCAGCGTATTGTTTTGGGATATTGGGGAGGATGGGGAGGATCTGGCCCAGAGAGAGACACTGTAGAGTGGATACAGACAGAGGGAGAGCAGAGGGGGGAAGGGCTGCTGTACTTTCAAGACAAGAGTTGTGGAGATACACTGTCTTGGAAATGAATACATGGGTTTCTACAGTGCAAACTCACTTATAACATAGGAAAACGCACATAAGCACAGTACACAAGCTGAGGGAAAGTGAAGTAAAGAGTTAAAACTGTGTGTCAACCATGTACAGTTTTACAAATAGCCAACTCTTCCCTACTCTAGGCAGAGGGGGTAGAAGTGGTTAGTTGTGTGTGTGTGTGTGCTCGTGTGAGACTAGAAAGTTTTATGTGTGTTTGGGAAGAGTGTGTGTGTGTGTGTGTGTGTGTGTGGTGGAGCGGCTTATGGTCCATAACACTGATTACATCCCAGCTGAAAAGGGGCATCCATGGGTTTTTTTTTTTATTGAGCTACACATAATGAGAGTTCAGCCTCCAAAGCCCTGAGCGAAACAGTGGGGACAAAAGTTCACTATGTGTGAGAGGACATTGTACACTGCAAAATCTAGATATAGTGTGTTTGTAGAGCTTGGCAGCGCACACTGAATCAAAGGAGGGTGTCCATGTGTCCAAGAAGCTAAACAGGGCTAGACCACAGGCTAAGAGCTCTTGGCAAGGAATGAGTTAAAGCCAGCTGACTGTGATGTGTGGGGGGAGTTTGCACAAAGCAGTGCAGGGGAAATGAAAGGATATTAAGGGAGAAATAAGCATGAGCGCCGAAGGGGCTGGATGTATCACGTGTCTGGATTTAGCACCAGTCCTCCTACCTCCTACCGCTGCATCTTTGGAGAGTGCTCAGCAAAGTGGAAGAGGAAAGAGTGGGGGAGGAGTGTGTGTTTGTGTGTGTGTGTAAGAAAGAAAAGCAAAGAAAGAGGGAGCTGTGAGAGAAAAGAGTAAGTGTAAGTGTAAGAAAGAAGGGCAAGAGATGGAGAGAGAGACAGAGAGAGAGACAGACAGACAGACAGAGAGAGAGAGAGACAGAGAGAGAGAGAGAGACAGACAGACAGAGAGAGAGACAGAGAGAGAGAGAGCACTGTAACTGCAACCTAAAACTGGGTTGGTTGGCCCTAGCCTTGCCCTAGGTAATTAGTGATATCATGACACTATCGGCTCTGAAGAACTTCAGAGAGGTTCAGCTCTTTCCACGTTTTTTCTCTTCCCACAGAGGCAGACTTATACATTCAAAGTCACAGGGAGACATGTGCACACCTCCTAGAGATAAAGACTGGTTTAAGGTTTGACAGGCTAATCTGAATCTCAAAAAGAAGTATGATGATGCCATGGAAACGTGAGAAGACGACTATGCAAATACCACGGTAAAACTGTAATCACCCATAAGAGTATAGTAGGTATATTATAGTGATTTCCTGAAGGAATTTCCCTCTATTTAAACAATATGGTTCCCACATGGAGTTCAACGTGGAGCTGCAGCCAGAGTGAGATTCCCTTCTTAAGAATTCTGCTGCTCACCAAAATATCCCAAAAAGTGCAAAAGTGCAAATACCGGCAAGGGAAAGGTTTCGATACTACATCTTCCTCTCAGCCTGTTATGTAGGTCAAGGATAGTCACATGGTGGGAAAGTATAGTCACAGGATATATATCCACACCTTATGTCCCATTATCCAAGTTACATACATCTTTTTACCAAAGCAGGAGCAAACAGTATAGAGCATACAAAACAACAACTCCAGCACAAAAAAAGTAAAGGACATTTATTCATTCAGGCCCTGAGGTTATAGAGTCTTAAGATGATAACAAAACAAACAAACTGTGACTTTATACTCTCAACAAGATGTTCTCCACATCTCCCTGTTTTTTTTCCTATGCATTGTATGAATACATGTTAGATCTGACAATAAAGAAATTTCATTCTTGTGTCTGATTGCACCATTGATGTTCAACGATTTGAGTTTTTACATCCCTTGGTGTTTTCTCCTACATACTGCAGACCACAGGCATGTATGTGTTAAGAGGTCAATTCCAAGAGTTTTATCTTGTACAGAGAAGAGTGACTGTGCTTCTGAATACCTCTGTTTTCTTAGAATCGAGGTGTGCCACACGTTGTTGACATGGAAAGAAACCATTTGGAGTGAACCTGGGCGATGTCGGGATCTGCTCTGATGTGTCTGATCTTTCAGGATCTGCAGTAGGAGAAAACTGGGTGTTCAGGTTGTAGCACAAATGATTGAGTGTTGTTGTTTTTTCACCTCTTTTATTTTTCATTAGAGTTTTCCAGTCACACCTTACTTAAAGCACCATTCAGCCATTTGTATATCCTATCTTGGAATTGTTTGCACACGATTCCACCCTCTTCATCAAAATTTGTGTGACTGTCTGGAGCATATCCTTTAAAGCCTGAGAGGCCGGTGGTAAGGCTAGTGTGCAAATCAAATGGTGTGGTATAGAGTGTTATAGAGAGTTGGCATGGTTAAATAAAGCCACGGAAAGACTATATCTGCCTCTTTTTTTTTTTCATCCTAAGATGTGTGTGGATTCTTTGCCTTTCCACACTTAAATTATAGCAGTAGCAAGATAGAAAATTAAAAAGTTTGATAAATTCACTATAAAATCATTAATGCACCCTCCATAAACACACCATGACTGGTTGTTTTATTATTATAGCGGTATTACAGAAACACAATGTGTAAGTCCACCAAGTATAGAACTGTTATAGTAAACAGACTATAGATAAAAATAAATCAAGGTTGTAAGAATAAAAGAGTCACTCAAAACTCACTACTGAGTACTACAGATACTCTATGAGACCCTATAGAAATATTACAGAGCTACTATGGTGACATGGTGATTTCATTATATCATTTATAAAAGGGCATGTGATTCTCTGTAAGTGTGAGGGGGCGTGTCTTGTGGGCGTGTCATCCCGGGGAGTGTCTGCCTCCAGCCAATCACGTTCCGGCGGTGACACCGGGGGGCGTGGCGACTCCGCCCACCCCAATCAGACCCAGCTGCTGCACGCTTTTGTTCAAACTCTACAGTTCAGACAGCCGCTCTGACACAGAGGTGTAAGTTACTTTTACCCACTTTAACTCACTTTCAAAGAGTGTTTAAAGCTGTTGACGGCTACAAAATCGCTCCTGTCAACCGCGACTGACTCGGTCTACATGTCAGAGCCCTCATTGCCATTCCTGGAGACAAAACTGGTGTGTTTTTAGTTGACTTGCGGTGCGACAGCAAGGTGTCCTGGGCAGCTGCGGGAGACCTTAAGAGAGCGACGGATTTGCTCTAAGTCAAGGACAGCTCTCTGTTAGTTTCCTTTTCAATTCCTGGAGTATGTCCGTCACCATGGACAGTAATTAGACGTCTTCTTTCCACGGTTACTCCGAGAGAGAAAAGGGGAAAGAGAAAGTGTGTGTGTGAGTGTGTGCGTGTGTGTGTGTGTGAGAGAGAGAGCTTATGCTACCCTTCACCTTTGGATATCTATGGAGAGGGAGTCCTGCATGCTGTCACGCCGCTCTTGGAGTTACTTGCCGCCGAGACAACACCGTGAATGTTGACTTCAGCGACCTGGATAGCTGAAGACGACACACTTAAGCTCATTTGAATGCCTTTGCAAGGGTTTCGCTGGTTTCTGTGCTGCAGGCAGGGCTTCAGTTTGCTCGGACGGGACTATGGGGAGAAAGAGGAGGAAGAGTCGTTTGAATTGCGCAACAAGGAGGACTTGACTTCCAATGGACGGGTAATACTCTCCACCTGCAGCAGACAGCAATCCCTATGCATGATTACCTAATAAACCTCACCTTAACGGATTCATAACTGAGTCTGTGTGTCAGTGTAGGCCTGCCATTGATATTTAACTCCTAAAATAGCTGCAATAAAATGTCTAAATACTAACCTGTGCATCTTGCATGTCACCCTCTTAACTTTTCACAAAGGGAAGCAGGTTTAGGAGAAAGTCCAAACTGCAGTGCTTGCCTTGCACAGTTTTAATGTGGAACTTGAAGACATGATGACAAGTAATAAGTGTTGCCTGTGTTCATCAGGTTGCCCATATTTTGAAGAAGCAGGCTGCAATGTTGCTGAGTTAAGGGCTTCATTTTGTTGTGTTTGGGGAATGCGTGGGAATCATCCAGGCTTACATGATCTGCCCTTTTGCCTTAATATACAAGCCGCTATCATTGACACAGATTGTGCTGCCGCTTCCCAGTTTGATGTTTAAATTTGCACAGCCCCGCTCTTTGAGGCTTAGGCAACATTGAGCAATCCCACACACTCTGATGCAAGCTATAAAACTCAGTGTTGAATTGAACTGATCCTGTGTGTTTGGCCCCTGTCCACTCAATTGCAAACAAGACTGTGGCCTTGTCTTCTCAGTAATGTTAGTCATCTGATCAGGCACAGAGAGTTCAGCATTGTCCACCCACTTGTGAGGGGGCATTGTTGCCTTGAATTGCGGTAGGCTCTTTCTGTAGGACCCAACGTACAGCACTCCATGTATAGTCTCTGAGAATTACCCTTCGTGAATCTGCCTTCAAATAATCATCAGGCTTGCGTGCCTGCTTGCAATTCTTGCTTTGTGTGTGGTTTCCTTCAAATGAGATCCTCTTTAAAGGAAGTTTCTCTTCACCGTGGTTTCTCATATATTCGCAATCTTGCGCTCCAGTGTACACACTCTGCCTAATCTGTATGTTATTTGGTTATAAGAGGCCTAGTTATTCTGTGCTGTTGAGACAAGGCTTACACTCAACCTAGTCTCACCTGATGAAAACGATACCACCTGGAGCAACTACATGCACATAGGCTGCTTATCTATTTGTCAGCCCTATTGTCTGCTTGCCGCCAACTGGTGGAACACGGAAGAGATTTGCATGAAAACGTTGGGAACAGATAAGTGTTTTCACAGTTATTGTCTCAACAGAAGTCTAACAGCACCAGACCCCAACAGATAAGAGCAACATCTGTTGCCCAAGGACACCCTCAGAGGTGTCGGTGTGTAGCACTGGTCGTCTTGGCAAACATTCCTGCCTTGATCATTGTGCACCATCTGTCTGGCAGTGATGGCCAGTGAAACCCAATCGTTCTCCATATCTGCAATCAATACAAGATCATAGTAACATGTCCCAATGGAGATGCCTGATGGCCTTTTAAAGTAGAGCCCCTCTTTTCCTGTAACTTCCCCGGCTCCCTCATTAAGATGCAACCTGGCCCCTTGATCATAACCAGAGTTTGCCCTCTGTTGTCATCTGATGCTGCAGCTTCACATCCATGTTTCTCCGTGTGGTTGGGGCTCAGCAGTGGGTTACTGTATCGTAGGCCTGTGGTTTTGAGAGCAGAACTTAACTTTGTAAAGTGAATTTGATTGATGGACAGCTGTACACCTAGTCTTTTTCAAAGATGATGTTGCATCTAAAGGGAATAATAAGACACCACAGTGGTGCTCTGTGCATCCTAATTGGGAATGTCAAACTGATGTAGAATTCCCAAGAGAACAATTTGGAAAAGGTGACAGTGAAGCTGCATATAGTAAATTACTTATTACATATTCAAGTTTTAAAAAAAAATCTAGCTTGTAAATATTCAAAATTACTTATGGGTGCCATGGAACTGGTAAATCTTTTTAAGTTAGTGATATCTCTCCCTTTTGTCATCATGCACTGTTGGCTGTTGTTCAGCTAATCAGATTGGTTCTCAAGCAGAAGGAACCAGTTAGTGATTGACATGACAAATGTTTATCACAATAACAGAAGGCAGCACTGTGCCCTTTTGAGCTAGGCAAGCCTTTTTAGCTCCAAAATCTACTCAGCTGTTTCGGAGGTTATTGACCATTGATTACCTGCCCATTGCACATCCTGTTTCCTCTTGACTTGTATCACTGCTGTGTGCTGGCTCTGTCAATACTTCATGCTGAGTCAATAATTAAGATCTCAGCTGACCCACTCTTAGCCAACACCATTCGTTATGCTTCCCAAAGGCCACCCTGGGAACACACAGATCAAGTCGATATTGTTTAGCTTTCCATGGTGTCAGTGGTGGTTTGAAGAGGGGGCAGGGCGGAGGGGCAGTGATGGGTTAGCGGGTGGGGGTGTAGGATGAGACCCAGGGAAAGCCCTTCAGGGCTGTGTTCCATCGTTTACCCAGAGACCTCCATTATGTCCACTGCTTGACAGGCCACATTTTCAGACAGCAGGCCAGACCTCCCTGGGTGTGTGAGTGTGTGTGTCTTTTGGGCTGCCTAACTCTGAAATATCCCATTTAATAGGCCTCTGCCCAGCTCATGCCAGGGGTGACCGCAGTTACCCACAAGTCTGGTGGAGTCTCCCTTGCTTTTGCCATCCAAAACCCTCACCACGATCTCCAGCGTCGTTTTCCAACATGCTGCCATGTGTGTAGCATCCACAGTACCAAAGCCATAGGCGACACGCTGTTCATTGCCAGGGCTCTTCTCACTGAGGTTGGAATCATGAGTCAGTGCTGACGCTTGTGTAGGCTTGGCCCTTAGAGCACAGGGCCATGTCAGAAACCTTCCCTGCATGTTTACAGTCCTCATTCAAAGAAATTGCTCCCCAACAGCTGCCCAAACAGTCACACAGAACTGAATGCCTCCAGTGTTGGGACAGCAGGGCACTAATTTTAGGACAGGACATCCGTCATTCTCTCTCCTTTCCATGTTTCCACTGAATCTTTATTCAGCTTTTATGCAATGTGAAGTCACGCTTACCACCAAGCTACCACCACCAAGTGCCTATGCCTGGGCAGTTGTAAGTGTGGAGTGGAGCACCGCAGTGCATCCTGTTACTGGGAACAAACGGGCACAGTCCTGCTATGCTCAGAGCGGGTCCCATTAACCGGCTCTGCTGCCCTCCGTTTTCAGAGGTGTCACGGTACGCTGGTTTATATTTGGTTTCCGTTGCGTCCCTGCCTCACCACCTCCAGGCCACACATCTGGTCTTCAGGCCGACACTGGCAGAGCCCAAGCATTTCCTCCTGGTTATTACTCAGCCTCCCAGGAGAGCTGCAAGGGGAGAGAGAGACAGAGAGAAAGAGGGAGAGAGAGGGAGGGGGCGGGGGGGCGGAAGTCAGCCACGGAACGAACACATCACGGCATCTCTCTCTTTCCCTCCATGCTCCGTTCTTGTCTGGAGTGATTCATCCCCTGCCCGTCCAAAGGGAGACCATTGCCAGGATAGCATTGCACGCTATCCTTGTTCCTGATCCCGCAGCCCATTAACTCCATTGGAAAGCTGTTTTTATTTTAAATGTCACTTTCTTTGGAGAATTACTCACAACATGCCAATCCGTGCTACCTGATCCATTAGACTATTGATCCACTGATTAATTTGTGTCATGGAATTACATTTTTTCAGTCAGTGATGTGATTGGAATTGATTTTTCGTTTTCAGGCAAGGCTATCTGTCTGAATTTTCTTGTCTGGGGCTGTTGGCTTGGCTAAATTATTTATGGATGACAGAGACAGGGGGTAGGGAGCTGTCTTCCACAGAGGCCTCCATTCATAAATCGCTTTATGACGCCCTCAGTTATTCTTGTCAGTCTGGTTTGACATTTACAGTACTTCTCCCTGTGTTAAACATTAACTAAATCTCATTATCTGCACTTTCTTCATCTTTTCCTCATTTGCCTCAGAGCCCATCTGCCCCATAACCGTCACACAGATTCCATACTAGCCTATAAATTTGCAGTTCATGTTTTCTTTGTTATTTTTGAGCTATCCAAAAAGAGGCAGCAGACTGTTTTTGCAGGGCAGGTCCTATACTTAGGCTAGTTTGCCCAGTAGTAAAGTGTGGTGTGTGAACTGTGAGGGGCCCAGAGCTGACCTGGATAGAGTTTCAGGTAGGCCAACACCCCAAGCTGGGCAGGGGCAGCCACAGGACCTGGCTCAAGGATGTGGCTCACAGAGACAACAAGTCAAGCCAAGGGGACGCACAAGCGCTGCCCTGCACACCAGGGAATCTGTCCAACTTGCACACAGGCAAGCTCTGATGTCCGGTGGGGTTTTCCGAGGTCAGGTCGGGAATCTAGGGGTCTGTGCGCTGTAAAAGGAAACCTCCTCTCCCATCTTCTGCTTCATAGGGGCGTCCTGGAATGAAAAGTTCAGTGTTCCACCCATGAAATTTGATTTAGCTTGTCTGCCAGCGGGGGCCCCGTGTGTAATCGGTTGACGTGCTCACCCCAATTTCCATAAGAAGCTGATGCCTGACAGGGAGAGAGAGAGGGAGTCATATGATTTGGCACAACGACGTGGTTTGTAGAAATTAGGAATATTCCTAGACATTTGCTTAAAGATTTACGGCTGTTTGAGGCAGATAATATGATCACCACTACATCCTGCAATCCTCCCATTGCTCTCTTCGTCTCTCTGGCTTGGTTTATCTGCTTACAGCTTAACATGGGTGCTGTGCTGCAGCAATGAGTAGAGCATGGCCAAGTGGTAACCATGATATGAGTTTTAAATGTAGATGCAGAGTTAATCAAGGCCACTGGAGAAGTCTCTGATAATGTAAATAATAAGCCTTTTGTCATCAGATTATCTAAAAATGAAGCTGGAGTAGAACTGCCACTGTGTCCATTATGAAAACTGTTTTAATCTTAATGACAACTGCATTAATTTTGACCTTATGATTTAACCCTCAAGTGACCAACTGGGATCTTATCTGACCCTAGACATATATTTTTATTAATATGTAATGATAATTTATAGATAGATTGATTGACTTTTATTGATCCCCAAGGAAATTTAAAGTGACACAGCAGCAGCAGAATAGTTAACAAGTAACAATATCAAATAAACAGCAAGGCAAAGATAAATATACAATAAAATAAGATAAAATGTCCAACAAAAGTGAAGGTAAACAGAGTAAAAAGAGAAAAAAAAAATGATTTTGGCCACATGCTTGCACTTTCATTGTAACCTTTAAACACCAGGCACTATTTTTAAGTTAGCAACCTTCTGAGAGAAACGGCTCTATCTGAATAAAAGCATTTTGGGGGTAAGCCGGTCATGGTGCGTACAGCTAAAGCACAAAAGATTCCTCTGTTCCCCACTCCTATATTAAATGAGCCTGTTTTGCATGCCATATTTCTCCCCACCAGCTCACCCCTTGCAAGTGAAAGCCAAGCATTACAGGAACAGAGCAGCTATGTGCAGAGACTGCCAGGAATGGCTGCACGCTGTACCGAAACACGGCCACTGAAGGCAGACCTGTCTTTGAGGGGGCGCTCCAACATGGGGACCAGGTCTGGGACGGACCACTGTTTGTGTTGCATTATCATCTATTTACCCTACTCTCTCTCGCTCTCTCTCTCTTTGTTGACAGAGCCCAGCTGAGGTGACTGTTTCTCAACCAACTCGAACAGCCAATGGAACAAACGGGTAAGGAGAAGAGAATTTTTTTTTTCAACTTTTAGGAAGTATTAGTTCCCTCTTTCACACACACAGTTCCTCTGAATATGGTGATTTAAAAAAAAAAAAAAATCAATCTAACCTTCCTGAGCCAGGCACATGCGTTACAACAGGCCAATCACTTTATCTTTCACTTCCCTTTACAATGCATGTTAGCTCATGAGATTTTAACCTTGTGTCTGTCACAACACATGGGCCTAACCGCACACACACACTCGCACACACTCACATGTTCATGGACAAAATCAAAAGGCTTTCCATAGCTGCAGTGGTGCTTCAGCTGGTTATAGATAATGTTTGATAAAATGCTGAGATAGTTATTGAGTGGCGTAGATCCAATGATTTGCTCATTTTTAGTTTCATTTGTATTTACAAGTTAACCTCATGGCCACTGACTTTTGACATTAATGGGCTTCTCTCTTCAGTAATTTCAGTCTTCACTAGAGGCTGGGTGATATATCGGTATTTTATTGATATCGGGTGATAAGACTAGATATCATCTGGAGTTCTGGAAGTCGTAATGTCATGATATGGCATGAGTGTTGTCTTTTCCTGTGTTTTAAATTCAGTATTATAGTAATGAGAACTTACTGGACTGCCGTTTTATTTTTTACCTCTACCTGCATAGTTATCATATCCACATTACTACTGACTGTTTATCAAAAAAAATATCGAATGAAAGCAGAAATAGCATCCCTACAATATCGTCACTGTATTGATATTGAGGAAGGGCGTCCAAGAAATCATGATATTTGAGCGGATATTTGATTTTGTATCGCCCAGCCCTAGTCGTCACTCTTCACCCTAAATTGTTGAGACCGACCACAGTGAGTAAGGCCTTATTTATACTTACATGTATCAACAGGCCTCTGTAATTTAGCTGCCGGATTGACAAATACAATCACAGAGCTTCATGTCTGTACCCATCACTACTGACCCGCGAATCATGAAATTCAAATGGTCATTCGACTGACAAGTGAATACCACAGACAATGAAAAGGAGTGATTCATGGATGGCTTGATGCAGCCCGTAAGTGGAGGGCTGTGATCTCAGACAGTGATGTTGCCAGGCTCTGCACCACACTATCTCTGGCATCATGCCCGTATCACCCCCCCTCCACACACACACACACACACACACACACACACACACACACACACACACACCCACAGTCTCTACTGTATATCTGCCCACTCACAGCACAGGCATGCTGTGAGTCACAAAGCTAGACATGTAGGGCTGCGGCAACTCTCAGCAAGAAGAAAGCTCCAGCAGCCAAAGGTGAATCGAGGTGGAGTTTGTGTGTGTGTGTGTGCGTGCTTGTTTGTGTGTGTGTGTGGGTGGTGGGTTGGTGG
>OMLB01043166.1:6601-19153 GCA_900302555.1 Myripristis jacobus
CCGTGAATTGTGTGTGTGTGTGTGTGTGTGTGTGTGTGTGTGTGTGTGTGTGTGTGTGAGAATTTGACCTGCAGGACTTTTTGATGCTCCTAAACTTAATCCTTTTTCTCTTTAATGCCTGTGTCTCTATCCATAACTTCTTATTTCTTCTCCACTATAGCTACAAACGTGCTCCAACATTTTCCACATATAATTAAAGAATACACCCAAACTAGAGACACAGAGCCATTTCTCAAAAGCAACAGGCATGAAACCACAAAAAAAAATTCCCAGTGTGAAGCTGTAAATAATGCAGATTCCGTAAGACTTTACCCTACAGTGGTGTTGTAATTAAAATGTGTGTGTGAGGACGAGCAGATGATGTGCCCTCATAGCCTCGCAGCATGTGACAATCTGTGAAACAAGCACTGCTAAATTAAGTGTGATTATATCTTTGCCACAGGGAAGACATGAGTGAAGCTTTCAGATGACTCACGGCAGGGAACACACAACCGATCCTAGAGGGCGTTAAAGAACGTTTAAGTCCTTTCAGCAGCATGGAGGATGCTTTTCTGCCATCTGCCAAATGCATCGCAAAGGTCTAAGAGGTGTAATACAAGGGGTGAGACGTATATTTTTAATACGACAGTAGATTGTCTCTGTGTGTATTGATGAGCATCCCTGACTTAAAATAATCACCAAACACATTTAATATGCAAATTTTCTTTTTTCGTCCACATTTTATCCTCCAAAGGTATGAAAAGAAAATCGCTTGTGTGTATTGTCAATCACAGACCAATAGAGCAATAGCAAGAGTTTTATTCTACATGAAAAAAAAAACACTAATTAGGTTTAAAAAATCAGAATATGACAGCATTGTAACAGAAAACATATTGGCAGAGCTTTACTGGGGCTGCAAAACATCTTCAGAGTTCGTGGAGAGCTATATTTAAGGGCTGTATAAATCATGCTTGCCTCCGAGATGAGAACAAGCCCAATCTCTATTTTTCATAACAGCGCCTCCAAAAAGAATATTTCATAAGACAACATCACAGGAATGTGGAACATAATTTCATACAAGTTTCACAGCAACTCACAGGTTTTTCTGGAGGATATAAAGGTAGAGTTTGTGCATTTAGGATCAGAACGAGTGAGTTGTTGTTTCCACATAGGGCGCACAGGGAATCACGTGCAGAGGGGAAAAGGACCTGACACAAACTCACAATATCAACATCTAACTTTGAAACTTAATACTGAGGTTAATGCAAGAAAAGCAAAAATTGTGGCATGTGAAATAAGAAGCTATTTCTATTCATTTGTCAGAAGCAGGTTACAAAATAAGACAAATACAGTCTTTTGACAATAGCTTTTTGACACCAAGGTTTGAGGTGGCGACATTGTTGAAATGGAGTAAAACAGAGTGAGGACCAACATAGCAGCTGAAGTCTCTTTGTTCTACCGGTTAACCGTTCTCCACGGCGTGGACACTGTCTTGCTGGGTGTAAACTCTGCACAACTTTGTTGACAGAGTGTGTGATGCTGGGTCAGACATTAAAACTGATTCATGATGTGGAGCTTGAAAAGGATCGAGACTTCACTTGAAATCAAAACCTTCTGCACAGCTGGCGGCTCACCTGAGCCCCGCGGCCAGTTTCTCCATGGCAGCTTTGCGCTCCTCTGCTTTCTGCTGTGACCGACGCAACACATTGCGTAACTCCTGTAGGTGGTCCAATGTGTCCACCAGCTCGCCTTTCACTGTTTTCATCTGGCTCTCCAGCATCTGTGTGTGGTGGAGGGAGTTTCTCCTGTATCGTCTGCTGGAGCGCACCTTTTCCTCTAGGTCCTCTACTGAAACAGACCAGGGAACACAATCAGAAATTTTTCACAACAAACCAACCAAAGCCACTAACTGAGTCTTTGTGATACAGAAGTTATAAAAATTTGAAAATTTAAGGTAAATAAAAATGAAGAGGATAGAATGGGAAGCTCATTTTACAGAGGCAGTCAAATCATGAATTAAGGAGTACACACACAAAGGTAATTCTACCATGCATACACCTTGTGACACATTACAGACCCATGTTCTCCTGGTAGCCCTTGCTTCCTGGACCAGAGTCAGACTCAGTCTTCTTATCCAGCAGGTTCTTGGACTCCTGCAGCATCTTCTCCATCTTGACCAGTTCGGCGGCCTTGGTGTCACTGTCTCGCCGGATTTTCAGTAACTCCTGCTCCCTGTCACTAAGCTCGCCTTGACACTTACTCATGTTCCAGTGTCAAAAGCCTGAACAACACACGCTGGAGCTCAACACAACAGCACTGAGCGACCGACAGCAAATCAGTGAACTCTAGTCTCACTCAGGTGGAGAGGTTGCAGTTGTGATGATGCCTCTACGCTCGCTTTTGGCTCCTACTGATGCTCTGCACTTGAATCCCCTGAACAGGACAAACTGCTCTCTCTGTTGATCAAAAACATGAAATGCTGCTGTGCTGCTTACAAATGAACTGTTGTGCTGGAAACATGTGGCTTTTTATACCCCATAGCCCCAGCACATGTCAGGAAATCATCCGAAAACAGCTAACTCTCAGTACACACCATTACAAGTGGGGAAGTCATGAGACTGGCTTCACACAGTCCTCGAGCAAAAGGACATTTTTACACTTACTTACTGAAGACAAGGTTTTAGGCAGGAGCACAGGATGTTACAAAACATAACAAAGGGTAATCCAGACTCATGGGAATTAGACATTTCAAACAAGTTACATGTTCATTTCAGTGAAGCACACCGAAACAGCACTGAATTGATGTGTGAATGGATTGCCAGTATATGTCAAACACACAAATGTCTCCCAGGTTTGAAGGCTCTGTCTCTGTGAGAGATTAAAGAGATTCTGCTGTCTTCCAAAAATGTCCACCTCTGAGTGAAACACTGCTCATTGTGTGTGCTGTCGAAGAAATGTCCAGCATGTATGCACAGTTCAGAGGCATTTTAGTGGTTAAAAGAGCTGGAGCAAATTCTATGTGCTCAGTGTGCAGCGGGTTTGATTAAAGCTCATAATGCATGTTTCATGTCATCCCCTCTCCACCTCAGCTTCCCTCTCATGCTGCACTATGTATTAATTCATAAACCAGACAGGCCTTGAATAAAAATTTCAACCACAGTTGAAAAAATGCACAATTTATATCTTTGACCTTATTTTGTACGTGGACAATAATTCTTTTTTTATGAATTAAAATAGTCATTGTCTCATTTAAAACCACTCACTAAAGTATGAAACTGTATTTGTAAAAAAAAATAAATACATACATAAATAAAGTAAAAATAATAAATAATAAATAATAATAAATAATTGCAATAAAAACAACAACAATACTAATAATTATTATATTAATTATGATATAATACTTATAATAATAATTATAATAATATATACTGCTACTACTGATATCATTATTGTTGTTGTTGTTGTTGTATGAAGAACCAATTTCAGTGTTTCCCAGCAGATTTAAATAGGGCAAGCTAAACTCTAACATAATCCTGTCTCTCCATGTGCAAAGGTATTTTTTTTAATCTTAATATGTAGTGACAATAAAGACATAGAATAAAGACAAGAATCAAGACTTTAGTCACACGTGGTGCTGAGGTACATTATGTCTGATCATGAAAATCCTCTCACACCACAGCGCTGCTGGAAAACGTGGCGGGGGCACAGCAGCAACAACAACAACAGCGTTCACAGTATCCTGCTGGTGTGAACAGTGGAACATGAAGAGCTATACCAAATATGTTCTGGAGCCTCGGGCGGGGCTTCAAATGTTTAACTGCAAGAGCCAAGCCGCAAACAAGGGACGGCCTGTGATGCAATAAATGAAATAAATAAATTGCTCTCTGGTTAGAAACAAGCAGAAGCGGAACATCTTACAAGCGAGGCGAGCACAAACAGGACGGCACAGCCACGAGACAATAGCAACAGCTGCTGGAACATCCAGAGAACCACACTGACCTGTGGCACAGATCTGACCTCATTACATGCCGCATCAGACGCAGTTGTGAATTGAAATTCTCCATCATATGAGTGACCAACATGAGTCAAATAAAAGTGACGCACGCTTTAGCTCCATCTAAATAATACAGTAGAACATGGTTATTCCTATAAAATGTGCTGAGAGATGCTTGATGTGGAAAAATGGGACTGTTGACAGTTTATTGTATTTACCTAAACAACCAATTATTGGCGGTTTGACACAAGGGTAGAGTCTTGTCTCACATGACGTGTTAGACAGCTGCAGGGTGTCTTTCTCATCCTTGGCCCATAGAAGACAGGACTCTCTGCCCTACACTCTCTCGCTCACACACACACACACACATACAAAGTAATTTTAGGCACAGCATAGGAGAGCTCATTTCAGACCAGATTAGTTTAAAGCAAAGTGAAGAATACAAGGTCAGTTCCAAAATCTGTACTCTGACTCTAAGTTTGATAAACATTGACCCTAGCCTGTCTGTGCTCATTTCTTGTTCCTGCCAGACTAATGCTTTTCTTTTGGCAAATATTAGGAACTGACACACAAAATCATTACTTGGACCTCTTGGTCTGCTGCCAGTCAATTACAGCTGCTGAAAAATTGCTACAAGGCTGCAATAAAGTACCAGTGCAATGACTGTGTTGACCTCAGTCCACCATGTTATTTATTTTACACTGTACAACAATCCAATCTCTGAACAGCTGCAATTTTCGAATAGAAGCAATAAATCAGCAAGATATTAAGATACATGGCAACTATTTCGTGAAAAATACCCGTTGCTTTGGAGTGATTCAGCTTGTAGAGCAACTCAGCCTGCTCTATTTTAAGAGGAAGAATGTGAGCAACCACACTTGATGGCTTATCTACAAAGGAGTGTTTGTGTTTCCAAAACCCTTACATGCACATGTGACCAAATAAAAAAAAAAAAGAAAGAAAAACTGAAGGCAGACACCATTATTATTGTCAACATCTGACCCTGGTGACACACCCTGCTCCGATGACTTGGCTGTAATTGTCCACAAGCTTCACCATATGGCAAATTTGTACATACAGAGGGTCCAGGTTGTCACAGTGTCACAGTGTTAATAAATGGGAGTGGGTGCTGTATCAAAGTTCTACCACAGCAATATGTGCCAAACTGTTAGCATCCGTTTTGTTTCCAGCCCTGCACATCACAATATTAAAGGGTTATCACAAGACTCTACATTGAAAGATTTTACAATTGGGCAAGCTCTAATGTTATTATGCTAGAAGAAGAAAAAGAAGAAGAAGTTCATTGCCTATATCTGTCTCCTGGAGTAAAAGCTGATCTTAGGTTGCAGATGCAATACACCTCTTGTGGTAGTGACACATGGTAGCACACACATTATACATGCTTATCCATATCACATACATGAATAGACACATCACATACACAAAACACCCACAAAATATACACAATAGAATACATTACATATACACACACACCGATGTGATGGACTCACTGTGTAAATCATTTCCTCTACATATTATCCTGATGTTCATACAAGGTTCACTGGAGGGATAATTTAAACATGAGTGACTGTGGTGGATATTAGTGTAGGTGACTCTACTTGACCTACTTTAAGAGGATGAGGGTGTTTTTAGATCGCTCTGTGATACTGCTACAGCTGACCAGATATGAATCACGGTGCTTACAACATCCCAGACCACTAAAAAAAATGTTGGGATTAAAAAAGAACTGATTATAAAAAGAAGTCATTTATTATATTCTTTGCTGTTCCTTGACTTCTCTGCGTGCTGTCTCCTACACCCCCCCTCTTAGAGTCCTCCATGTCTTCCTGGAGGTGCCTCTGTTTAGCATCCAGAGTGGCTTGAAAAGTTTTATTTCATTTCGCTGTAAGTCTGTCACTCTCTCATGTGAATGCATGCAGTTTTACCTTGTAGGTGATTAGATGGCTGTTTTTTGCCTTTTACTTGTAATACAACACAGTCACCACAAGGGGGAAGACTAATCACATTTACATCTTGTGGCAGCTCGGGTTTTCATTATACAGTAATGTAAATTGGTATCTCTCTCTTGTGGAGCTATCTAATTTTTAGCATGTGTTTGAGGTTATGAATAAACACAGAGTTGTGTCTACACTGTCTTAGTAAGATGTCATGAACATAAACACCTGGATTTGTTGGTCACTGATAGCTGCAAACAAAAATGCTGTATGCCATTGGTGGTTCACAGTCCATTTACTCATATGGAAGCATGAGTAGTATAAGGTGAAAATTTACTATCAAGTGAGGCAGGGTGGTCTGTCTTCTCCTGAAGGTCACTAGGAGGTCCCTGCTGGGCTGTAAGACTGTTCCTCTTGAAAGAACCTCACGCCCTCAAAGAGCAAGAGCCTCCTGTCTGCGTCTATAGGACTACAAAGTCTGAAAAACAGGCAGCAGTTTGTGTTTTGGATGCACAGCCACATAATTTACATAGCTGACTAGGATGTGAGCAAACTAAAATGGGCCACCAGTAAGATTAAGATTCATCTGTTTCTGCACAACATTGTACGTATGCAAGAGCAAAGTCTCCTGAAAAAAGAAATAACAGAATAACTTGGGTTAAAGTGAGGACAGTGGTATTCACAGTGCAGTAAACAAGACCTTTTGATACTGATTCATTCTGCTCTGAAAAAAAAAATCAATAAATAAAAAAGACCCAACACAAGCTTGTCTACAGTTCCAGCAGAAAAGAGAAAACAACCACAAGTATTTGATGCATTGCTGCACTACGGCCAAGGTTATTACCTCTGAGATAAGGAGAGTTGTGAATACAGTTTTCTGACCAGGTGCTACAGAGTGAACTTCCTTGACTTGACAAATCATTACATTACATGGCAGTGATTTGTTATGAAGGTACTTATTTATTTTTTTATTTTTTTATTTTGAGGAATGGAAAAGGTCTGTATGCACATACTCTAACACAAACACAGTAGCCTAAATGTTACATACACATGTATAGTCGCCAGAGTGTGAAGAAAACATGTTTCACGGTGGTAGAAGGTCATTAGGCTACACAGATTATTGATCACAAATGTTTATTTAAAGTTATGGTTGAAGCTTTAAATTTACAAGGTCCTTTTTGCATGTATTTATTCGATACTTCTGAAGTTCGTATGGTGATCTAAGGCATACAGTGATGACCTCTTGATATCTCAAGTAACAAACATCACACAGGTAAAAATTCAGGAACCCGATAAAACCCTAAACTACTCTGATTAATTGAATCCTGCCTCTCTTATATAAATTATATGTCAACATTTTGAGACAGAGCAACTAGAGTGTACTAGAGGTCACAGAGGAACCAAATATTATAGAGGAATCCATTTATCATATGAAACCCCATACTGTCAACAACACAGTTTGAAGCAGTTACAGCAAAAATGGCAGTTGCTGATGGTAAGTTAACTTCATGTGAATAAATTCGATTTTAAGCCTACATTCAGCAAACGCCTGAGGTAGCACTGCCACAGAAAAGAAAATGCACACTGCCTTGTGCCTCCTTAGTTCAACAATGCCTCCCCATGTCTCAACATGCTCTTGTGACTAACCAAACATCGGATGATACGGATGCCCGCCAGCATCGCTGGCAAGCACAAAAACTTAAGGTTTTGCATTGATCGGGAATGGCTATGTTAATATTAAAGTCAAATTATTATAATTGTTATTATTGTTCATTGTCTTCACCTGCTAACAAGGTGTAACAGGGGAAGGAGCCAACATAAACCAGATGGAAATGGAAACTCCCTAGACAGGTTGTTAGTCAATCAGAAATTATTGTCATTATTTGTAATGGTGGGAGTATTATATTAGCTTCCTTTATATTGCTTCCATTGTCCAGCATCTACAAATACAGTTCATTGCTAGGCTTATCTTAAGCAATATTGGGTTGGAAGGTCACCTCATCCCCCTACCGTCCTCATTTTCTCTGTGTACTCCCACAGAAGCACTGCCTACCACCCCGCATCAATAAGGGCTTTATTTCTTTGTTGTTTGACTCTTTGGCAGTGTAGGGAAATGGAATATTTTATCTGATCCCACTCAAACAAAGTGCCTCAAGGTAATCAACATTACATAATCACAGCAAATCCCCATGCAATTTCTGTCCTCTATCACAAAGCTCCACTTCCAGCCAATCAAATAGTCTGGTCTTTGGCGCCAGCTTAGTTTCTGTCTACTGTATTCTGATGTTCACTCTGCATCAAAGGGATTTAGCGACACAAGTATCACAGATCTGTTGTGTTTTATTAATTCTTAATTCTCGTGCTGCTCTTTCTGTCGGCTGGGACAAATTAAGACTAATTATTTTGCCTTCTTTCATTCTTTGACACGTTTCATAAAATACAATCACTGAAAATTAGCTTAAGAATGAATTAAAAAAAAGGCTTTGTTCTCAGTTTTGATGGGTGGCTCTACATGTGGTGTGTGTGCTAATGTGCTGTATAACTGAGCACCGATTACTCTTCCTTGGTGCATTCCCCTGAGACTCAGCCTCAGCTTCAAAACCCTGAATCTATTCCTTCATAAGACTCACATTAAAACTCCTACAGCAAAACCAAGAAATCACTTCAAACATAACACGGGAAAATAATTAATAATGAGATATATTACACACTTTGGTACCATCTTGACCTTGGGAACTGCAGCATTTAGCACTGCAGTATATGCCTACCATCCAAAATTATAGGGAATCTTGCTTTTCAGGTTAACATAATAGGAGTTAATTTGAGGATTTTTTTCACTATTAAAGAATATTCGATGACTGAAATAAAGATACATTCAGTCAATCAACTGAGACAGGTGCGATTTGTGATCTTTCTTTGGTTTTGAAGCAGGCAGTGTCTAGTTGCAGCACTTCCAGTTCACTTGTCTGTTTTCTTGTACTAGACCCTCTTCTCCTCCTCTGTGGGGATGCAAGCCTCTTTCTGAGCTGTGAGCTTTTAGATTCAGTGGTCCTTCTGAAAAACAGCCTCCAGAGACCTTCCTAGTTTTGCAGTGAGATCATCTTTATCCTGAATGGACGTTTTTTTAGAGAAAAGTATAGCCAAAAAATATGTTACAATCCTCTAAGGCCGGCTTCCCCTGGAAGTGACACTTTGCAGTGAGTAAAAAGCTCCATAGCTAGACTGAGGGGAGCAAACGCAAAACTTTACTGTTAGAAAAGTCCAGCCAACTCCACAGACTTGTTAGTATTATTCCAGCTGTACTCAACTCAGACCTAAATCACATTTTTTTTTAAACTGGAGTTCTATTTATAGTAATATCAGTAACATGTATTGCAACATTGAATTATTCATGAAAAAAAAGACTTCTTCACCAAGGTCGAATTTATGAGCATTTATGAGTGGTTGTATATTCAATTGAAATTTGCAATATTTGCAATGTGCAGTATTGACTTGGAAACATATTCGTCCATCGTTAATTTAAAAAAAAAAATAGCTGGATAATTGTGATAACTGCATGGTTATGGTAGCAGTAGGTTGTAACGAAGCAACAGGAACAAAACTGGACAGCATGCTGAATAACCTGTAAAATATTAAGGGTTTATTGCAAAGGATCAAAAGAAAGGAACATAAGAGCTCTTGTGTTGAGAAATTATTTGAGCAATATGGGCTGCTCTAAAGCACTAAAAGTTTGAGAAGATGAAAAAAAATTCTAAACTTTTTCACCATGTTGTAATTAGATATGTGCTGCCCCGGTTGAGTTAACATGCTGCTGGTGGAGATGAAATGAGGAGCCAGCACACACTCCCTGTGCTGCAGTCAGCTGTGTCGTGCTCGGGCTGCCGGCGCCTTGCAGCAGCAGCAACACAGACACACACACACACACACATCATCCACGACCCCTCCGACACATCAAGAAGTGACGCCACGTATTTTGGGCAATTGGCTAAGTAGCCCAGGAGGCCAAGAGGCGTAGCCTAACGTGGGGCATATAATTTTTTTTTTTCTTTTATCCAAAGTCAATTTCACGACATTGAATGCTGAATTTGCTCCCTTCTTGTGGCTGTGGAGCTGAGATGTTCTGTAATCTGCCATGGCAAGAGGCTTCATGTTTCCATGGGGGTGCTTCAGGAAGCCCGTCTACATCCAGGTAAGCCTGTGGGGAAAGCCCTCATCACTCTCGGTTGTGTAAAATAACAACTGGAGATCTACTTGTGTAACGAGTCCGCGTTTCAGTAACGGTGCCGTCACGGCGGCGCTCAGTTGTTGAATGACGGCAGCGACGATGGTCCGTTTGATTGTTACTTTTGTCATTTGCCTTTGATCCTTTGCTGCAAATTAGCGAGCGATCATTTGTGCGTTTATAGTGGGGACTTTCTTGCACAGGCAGTAGTGAACCGAGGCAGCGGCGGTCACTTGATGCTCGACAGGAATCAGCCATCCTCTAATCCCCGTTGCTGTGGCAACCGGCTCCATGATCCACCCAGCTGGTAGACAGGACCGCCGATGTTAGTCAGTGTAGACAAACACCCAACGAGCTAAACTTTTATCATCATCTCATCCTGGACTCGATTATTGACATTATTCTGTGTATTCGTGTAGTTTAGTTTTTAGGCCGCTTTAGACACTTGGATGCGACCGGTTTCCACAGTTATTTCAACTGTAGCGACATAATGGGTCGAGTAGGCTAATTAATGGAAACTCATCTGGTTAATATTTTGTCAGTCGTGATTCAGGATAAAATTGTTTAGGTGTTTAAACTGCAGATTTAAAGCACACAGCAGCTGGAAAATGTACAATCAACACCCTACTGAATCATGTATCCATAGAAAGTCAACCTGATAATATTTGCGTAACAAATAAATAAAAATAGATGGCCATATTTTCTTTAACAACTTTGCTACAGCTTCGTTTAACCCAATCAACAGCTGCTATCAGCTTTTTTATTATTATTATTATTACTGCCAAGTTTAGGTACCACTGAGCTGCTGCTGTACTTCCTGTCCATGCCCTACACTGTGAGGAAAAAAAAAAACAAAGCTGTCAAGTGCAGTGAATAGAGAGAGACAGCCAGTCTCAAGGGATGGCCACCACCATCGCTCAGTTTTCTAGGCCACCTCAGCCTTCCAGTGACAGCTTCTGAAGTGTCATTCAGTGATCCTGAGAGAGAAGCTATTTCCACCCAAACACAAAAGCTGATGAGCCTTCCTGGCCAGTGATTTGGTGCATTTGTTGCGAGGTGTTCATATCAGGATTCTGCAACACTTCAGGTCTTTCTGATACTACAGGGATTGGTGAATATTTTATGTATGTAAACTATTTGTATGGAGGAGGGGGAAACGTGCGTATTTATTTGGAACAGGCTTGTCTCTTTCAGTTTTTTATCTTTCTGGGATCAAGCAGTTTTTTTTCTTAAAACTGTAAAGTCATAAAAGCACATTTAATCTCATAGGTCTTTGGCCCATACCACTAAGAAACTTAAAACATGTATAGCACACACATCTATGTATGTATAGAGGTGGAAATGGGTAACAAGTTATGCTACCAGATGAATACTTTACATCAGTGAGGTTTGTACTAAAAGTTGACATTAGGGAAGATGAATCTTAACCAAGTAAAGTGCTTTGTGCTTTTTGAAAAATCCAGACACTGACTGACCATCAAAATTAATACCCTGCAGTCTGATACTGGCATCAGCACCAAGCTGTGCCATATATTTGATATTTCAATGGATGGCATGATTCGTGGCTAAAGATTTTTCTTAACCTCTGTTTGTATTTTAAATTCTCAACATTTTGCATTCATTCCATTAATATAACTTTTGCAAAAAAAAAAAAAAATACAAATACAAATTTCTCAAATTTATTGTAATTTAATCTGATATACTTCAAAGTCTGAACTCCGTACTCCTTACTGTTAAGTGATTTTTTTTTGTGCATAACATCATAAGCAGGGGTGAAAATAAATAAATAAATGAAACTGTTCCAGGCCAGTACAAAATGATCTTCAACTTGCTATGCGCTGATACTATGCTATACAGAGGCACATTAAAAACACTGGTAGACACATTTCACATTTCACACCCACTGCAACAAAATCATTGATTTCAGTGCAGCGTTGGTATGCTTTATACACGACCCCTTACACATGATCTTCCCATAGAGCAGACTCACAAAACTCAGAGAGAGAGCTTGGCTCTTTTTAAGTTTTAAGTTCTCTGTTCGTTAAGAACATTTGGAGAAGCTTATCTCATTTTGGTCTTAAATAATATCACAATTTAATGTCAACTTTATGTTTTAGCTCAGACTTGTTGATACAAAACTGGGAAGGGATTCAAACCTGAGAGGAAGCTTTTCGGTCCTTGCCAGTACGAATAATGCATGTGTATAATATACAGTATATTTGTATGTGTGTGTGTGTGACTGTGTGACACGATTGTGTGAGGATGCTCTGCTTTTTAATGTATTGAACATTCTTAGTGCCTCTTGGATATACATTATCCTGGCTGAACAACTGCTGACAGTGTTGTTCACATGTAGTAATGTCGCAGTATTGAGTCAGCATGGAGGTGCGTGTTGTGGG
>OMLB01043171.1:4026-24077 GCA_900302555.1 Myripristis jacobus
ATGTCATTGGAGTTGTAAGGCATGCATACACACACACACACACACACACACACACATGCACACACACACAGTCACACTAAACCAGTCTCACTACTGATCAGACCTTCCTCTCATTGCTCGCAGGCTATATCTTTGATTGTCTTGACATTCACAGTCTGGAACGTGTGATTAATATTTAAATAATTAACAGTCATTTATTTAGTCTTTAATGTAATGCTTTCCTACATGTCTGATATTGCTATTTTCAAGATATATACATATGTATTAAATCGTTTTCACAACGAAGAAAAACTTCGCTTTTGCTCCTGTATTGTGCTGTTTCCTGCCAGAGGAGAGGGAAGAGGGGAGCCTTTAATATTTTAAAAGAATATGGGGTAAATGTGATGCATTACGTGGGGCTCATAAATATACAATATGCTGCTCTAATATGTCCTTTCTCTATCAAAGTGTGTGTATGTGTGTGTGTGCAAGAGTGCGTGCATGTGTCTGTCTGTGCAACTGTGTTCCACAACTACGCTATTTTATTTTAGATCAAGAAGTCAATTAAACGGTCATTTTTTTAAAAATTTAGGTTTAATGTTGTGTTGTATTTTTTCCACATACACACAACACACACACACATATATATGTATATTTCATCTGCTGAAATTCATTGTACATTTCAACTAGTTTGCAATAAACAAAACAAATCTAAAGCAAAAGGTACATCCAACAGCAGCCTAACTCTCCTTCAGCAGAGGTAACTCTTACACCCTAAAAACAGCTATAAAAAAAAGAAAGAAAACAAATAACTGAAATAAAGAGAATTCATTATTCAGGTATTATACACCTCGGAGTTGTGACTGCTTTGCAGTGAACTACATCACCTGTGATTAATCATTCATAGACTCCATCTGTGTCCTGGCCATTTCAGCCCACACCAGACTACTGGGCTCTGTAATGTCTATAATGTACTGGGCAGCAGGGACTGAGGGACAGGCTCTTACTTCTTCACCCAGCACTTCCAGATCTTATACGCTCATTATCTGGACGCAGGAAAATGTGCTCCATCTATTGTCGAAAAACACCGGGAGACTCCCTCCCTGTATTACTGGCTGCATGTCATGATGGTGATCCAGTAATTTATTTCACTGCTGCACACTAAAGTCTGCTAAATGCCCATAATTTGCAGGGATTCCTGTCGGACTTCTGATGACAACAAGCACACTCATTGAATTTTTGTGGCGAAAATATAATTTAAATCAATGTTCCGGAGGGGCGTAGTTATTTTATGCCATACAAGCCAAATTATCATGACAAGCTGTGGAATAGCATGTCATCCAATTCAGGTCGTGTTAGGGCAAAATATGTGAGCACTGGTGGATCCCTGTAATTTTTTTATGACAGTGGTGTTCAGTGGTTGCTTTGGTTTTGGTTCCATACCCTTTATCAGGTTTTCGGCTTAATTTAAAATGATTTGGGGAGTTATTTAGGAATTTAACACAGTACATGTCTGAACATTGGCTTCTCTACTTGTTTGTGTAAATTCATTTTCATATTTCCTTGCCGGGTCGACCCACCACTGCTGAACGAATATCAGGGAAAAAGAAAAGAGCTCCATTTGGATGCACAAAAAACACATAAAAACGCAGATGCAGCTACACACACACACAATTTGCACGTACAAGTACATGCATATGGTATACGTACACACAAACACAGACGCACACGTGGAGAAACGTGCACACACACACACACAGAGACATGCACCCACATGCACGCGCACGCTGCAGTTCTGTGCTTGATTGTCTTACCATCAGTCATTCTACCAAGTGGTAATTGAAAACACATCTCCCCCAGCCCCTGGCACCCATTACAAATAAGACACACTGGGGCTTTCTCCACACAACACAAAGCATAATAACAAATAGAGGCAGAACGACCAACAGAGAAAGAGAAGTACGCTGTAGTTTTTGGCACAACATGAAGAGAACATGCTCCCAGTGATTGGTGGAGGGCCAAATCCATTTTTCCAAAAAGGGAAAAGAAGAAATATATGTTTCCCTGACAAACAGACGCAGCACTTGTCCCGGGCCGATTCATAAATCGTCAGATTCTGAGCTCAAGTCTTTGGAAAGTCTATTAGTTCCGGATGTCTTCTTATCCTCCGGTTTCTCTGAATTTTTAAACATAGAGCACACAGAAAATCAGATGGACACAGAGGCGGGCAGATAGAAGGAGACACACACACACACACACACATGCACATTCTGCATGTTGTCCTAAAGGTGTTCCCAAGAAAAACAAAACTGCCTCTACCTCCCCTGCAACCAGAACGCATGAACTAGAAATAAGGGACAAACTCAGCTATTAGAGGCCGAGGGATGCTCAAAAAGCCGTCTTTATTGGTTAAATTTCCCATCCGCAAGCATGAACTCAAACACAACACAAGCACAGGGGCATGCGTGCGCCGCCTCCACACCCGCAGACGCATGCAACGAAGACAACAGGTCCCCTAATGCCTATCACATGTAAAAGTTAGACACGACTTATTAAAATGCATCACGTTTGTCATGACCTGGAGGTACGAGAGTAAACGACGGGAGCTTTAATTGGCAGCTGAGAACGATAACACCTGCGAACAGCCCGCGTCTTGTCCATGTGGTCCGACTGCATTCTCCACACACCGCCATTCAAAACAAAGGCTGATCAGTGAAGCAGAAGAAAAGTGAGGAGTGGGGGGGGGGTGGAGGAAAAAAAAGGCGAGGCTGACAAGCAATGATTGATGTTCGCCCATCACGCTAGGCCTGACACTCACCCCTCTCTCCCTGCCTGCATTTGCAACAAAGTCACCAGTGTGTGCGTGTGTGTGTCTGTGTGTATGTATGTGTGTTCCAAACCGAAACCTATTCAATCAATAAAGCGCGCCTCTCTGAATCACAGGGCAATAGCCAGATTGCTGACTCGACACAAGAGGAGGCGTAGGAGAAGGCATTTCACATGTAGATTAAAATCCCAGCATGGTAACCTTTCATGTATGTGTGTGTATGTGTGTGTGTGTGTGTGTGTGTGTGTGTGTGTGGTGTTGGCAGCACGTAAACAGGCCGTATATGTCACGTGTGGCATGTGTGACACGGGACAGGCGTGTTTCGACACTCATACTGTTGGGGTGATTTGGTCAACTATTGAGGGACAATATAATCGAATGTCCTACAAGACGGCGATGACTTTCAAAATAAAACTAAGGCTGAAAAACAACGGGTACACAGGAACGTTGTGGGGGAATCACTGTGTGTCTTTCTCTCACTTCCTTTCCTAACCATCGTGGTGCACTGAAAGGGAGTCTCCACAACCTGTTGTTCAAAGTTGTGAAGTAACAACGTAATTATGTGGTGAACAATTTTCTCGCATTTGAATTACGCCTTTGCTGCTCATTAGGGTCAAATGGTTCATAAATGAGGCGTCGCTCTTTAGACATAAAATGGGTGTGCTTGCAAAGGGAACAGTATATTTCTTACAACTGCTACAGTGTGAGGCTATCCCACCCATGGATAATCAATAACAACCTCTATTCTGGGCCAGAGTGTACTTCAGGTGCAGGGATGAGCCCTCCATTTCGGCTCAAACACCTCCCCGTTTCCTAACTTTCTCTTTGTGTTGCAGCAGCGGCGACTTCTTTGCCCCAACAAAAAGGGGATTGTTTCAGAAGCGGCGCGTGGAGAATTCCCACGCCACCAGGAGCGCCCCAGATCTGTGTGAAGATTTTCAAAACCAAATCTTCAAACAAAAACATACAAATCTGTGTCTCGCTCTCAGCGGAGAAAACACGGGCTAAACTCTTGATGGAAATGTTTCATTTCTTTTTCCTCCCAACAGATGCTAAACGAGCGGCACGGATCTCTCGATTTGCATCTTTAGTTGCTTTGTTGATTTGATAATGCGTATTTGCATTTGGAAACAGCTCGTGTAATTTGACTGGGGACTCCCAATTTGCCTTTGAGGAGAAGACTGTGGTGCAAACATTGCTTTGCTCTGTTCTGGCATCCCTCTGCTTTGCTTTGTATTTGGCATATTTTGTGTTTGTGTGTGTGTGATAGTGAGAGAGTGTAGATGAGTGAACATAACAAAGAATTATCAGCTTATAACTGTGTGCATGTGTGTGTGTGTGTGTATGTGTGTGTGAAAGAGAGAGAGAGAGAGAGAGAGAGTTGTTGATCTGTCCATATTAGCCTCCTTCCACCTCTTGTATCTGCATAGTTAATCAGACAGAGCCAGGAAACAGAATTATTGACAATGACCAGACAACAATAAACACTAAACTCTGTCCCAGGCCAACCGCTGGCTCTAAGTGTGCCTTAGTGTGTGTGGGTGTGGATTTTATACTTACGAGCACCAACTGACCTCACAACAATGGAAAACTGAGGAACATCCTTCAAACTCTGTCAGTTCACAGTGTTAGGATTCAGATTTAGACTTCGGGAAATGGTTAAGGTATGTAGCATGTAGTTCCCACATGTTTTTTAAGTCAGGAAAAGGTTTAAAAGAACTCTTCAGCCCCTTTGTACTGGTGTGAGAGGAAATAGGGGTTATTGCGTCAGACTGGAGATCTGAATAAAAGATACAGAAACTATATGAATCAATAGATTGCACAATGAAAAGCAGGGAATTATATCATTTTCTTTCGTGTCTTGGGTCAAGTGTTCATTTAAAGCTGGTCTCCTAAAGGTCTTTCCCAGGAAAAATCCGCTGGTGCACAAAAACTGATGTGGTTACATTCATGGCAGAAGCAAAAGCTCCTTTTGCTTGGAAGAAATGGTGAAAGAACTGGATAGGTAGCATGAACAGTGTTGGCCGTCGTGGGTAAATAGATAAAAGAAGCATCTCTTACAGAAACTCAAACTGACTAAAAAAAAAAAAACTGATTTCACAGAGTACCACTTGAAACCATTTCCAATAAAAAAAAAAATGTCCATACACTGCGTTCAGTGCTGACAGCATGAGTATCCATTTGGCTTAAACAAAAACACTTAATGTAACTTCATAAAGAGTGCATGAAGAAACTAACACATCCAGGCTTTGAGCAGTGTGTCATGTGGTCTCCTTGTTCTTGCCACCAGGCCTAAATGAGAGCCAGATGATGTGACAGTACAAAGACAGACCGTCATTAGCTACCCACCATCAGCTTGGAGCCCAGGCAGGACCCAGCCTGACCCCGCAAAGGTCACTTCATGTGTGTGTGTGTGTGTGTGCGTGTGTGTGTGTGTGGCTGTGGAGCTCTGGGGAGGCCTAGGACCTCCATCCCACAGGAGGTGGTCAGCTGGCAGGTGCTTGTGTATGTGTGTGTGTGTGTGTGCACAGTAGATCTGCTTTGCACATTTCTAAGGGAACCCCTTGGCCTCGCCAGTCTTGCCTTCCCTTGCATTTTCCATGGTTCCACGGTGTGTTTTTGCATGTGTGTGTGTGTGTGTGTGTGTGTGAGTGTGTGTGTCTGTGTCCAAAGCGCTCGCTCAGACAGCTGGAGTTCCACTCAGCTGGCCTCTCTTTATGCAGTCCTGCTGCACATAATGAACTGTGCCTCTGCACAGCGGGGGCCATTTTAACTCAAGAGCACACAGCTCACAGGAGCTAGCACCACTTAACATTTTAGCACCCGGCTAGCATATTGAGTTTCTTACTGTACAGCAAAGCACCGACCAACCCTGCAATCACCTCCAAGTCCTTGAAGATGAGCCGACGTTATGTGAAAGTGCAGATATAAAAATGATTTGTGGGCTCTCTCTTCTCAAAGTTTTATAACAACAATCGGTCACTAACAAAGTGCATAATAGAAAGCTAATAGCTAGCTTCCCTGCTTCTGCTGCTCCTTTTATCCTCAGGGGAAGATTTGGCACCTCACTGTAAAGCCGAGCAACAAAATTACCTCAGCCTAAACCTGTCAACAGACCATTACAGCCCACGCCGACTATTACGGGCTGGGGAAAAAAAGGGCCAAAGCCATTGTAGCGCAAAGGTGTTGGCAGATATAGGCCGAAGGAATGTGGCAACAGGGATATTTGTTGGCTGGGTGCAGGAGAGTCTCGCTTCTCAAAACATATCTGCAGTCTGCAGACCCTTATCAGCATGCTTAATAAAGCGTGGTGATGCCAGGATATCAATGAGCGATCAGTTCGGTTGGCAAAGATTTAAAAAAAAAAAAAAACACTAATCAGGGTTATACAGTGTGGAGGCAGCTAAGTTTTAGTGGACCAATAAATCCTTTGCAAGAACTAGTTTTGTGCCTCCTTCCATTCCAATGCAATGATTTACATTATAATAACACAGTAACACACTCCTTATCAGTATTATGCCTGGGTGCTGTGACTTTGACACTTCTTACTCTGAGCTGCTCGTAACGGTGAGCCTGGAATCACCTGAAAAGGATAATCTACTTGTTGCACATTATTTGGGTAAGAGAGCCAGCCACTTGCCTAAAACATGCGTGTAAATATCTCTGTGAAAAAGCTGTACTTCTGAAATGTCAGCTTTTCAGGTAAGAGACACAGCTTTGTTTTCAGCTTTACCTCCATTCATTTTCAGCCAGCCCGGTGGACATAAAAGGGTTCCGTGAGTTGCATGTATTTTTTTCAACCCACAGAGGAGCATGGAATCTGTCAAAAAAAAGTTAAAGCATGAACATCACTAAAGTTTTCATATGACAGGACTATAGCAGGTCTACAAGGGTGAGGCTCTACATATCCATAACATTCTGTCTATCATGTCCAAATGGTAAAGAAGTATACAACTGAGCACAAGTTTGACTGTAAAAAGAAGCTAAATTGTAGGTTTCCACTCTGTGTTTATCATATTGTGATCACCCCTTTATTCCTTGATGAAATTACACGTATTGAATTGGATTTAGAAGTGTTTAACTGACAATAACACAATACGTAAAAGCCAAAAAACACTAAAATATGAGAAATTTGTTGGGAAAAAAAGCTTCTGGGCATCTAACATGAGCACACAAGCTCTTATGTCACTTTTAAAAGATGACAGATTCTTTTTCTATAGTCCCACATTTTCCAAAACAGCATGAAATCGCTTGGGGACTGCCCCGTCATGCTCATCAGGGCTTTCCATTACTGATCATCCGCCATGGAGTGTAGGGGAATTCAGAGTCACTCCCCCACCCAACCCATGACTTCCCCCCCGGTGGGGAGGGTGGTCATACCTGGGGGCCCATGAATGGAGCCCTCAGGTAAAGCGCTGTTGAAACAAATCTAAAGCTGCCTAATGACACGCACCGTGAAACTCTTCACAGGTCATTTACGCTGCTGACAGGCTGCTGCCACAGCACCGCACACCTCCTCCTCCCCACCCAGCCTTGTGTTTGTGCGAGCGCGTGTTAGTCTGTGAGAGAGAGACAGACAGACAGAGAGAGAGACAGGCTGATACACAAACAAGAGAGAGAGAGAGAGAGAGGCAGATAGAAGGAAAGAGTGAAAAAAGAGGCTGCTACATGTATGATATGTTTTAGTCCTGCATTGGGAGGTAATCTGTGAGTGGCCAGGCTATGAAAACAATACTTACGCTTTCTCCAGCATGGCCCCGCAGTATGGGAAAGCTATTAGAGATGCTATCTCCTCCGGCCTGCTCTGTAGTTTGGTTAAGGAGGCAAAGAATGGCCTCAGGTCGTATTTCTAACGACGTTTAATTTATGTTCACCGTTGCTTGATTCTGTTTTGTGGAACAGTATGTGCCCTTGGTAAAATTCAAGACATTGTTAATCGCTTGCAACTGCATTGGTAATCCTGTACACTAATATGTCTCCAAGTCTCATTACTCACTTACACCACTGCAACCCCACACTGAGAAAAGTGCAGAACACAGGGCTAGGTCTCCTTTAGCCTTCCAAACCACCAGAATAAACACAGATTCCTTGATCGCCAATGTTGAATAAGATGCTAAGAAGTCTACAGATCAAGGCCATAAAGCCTAGACAACAGATGCATGTTGAACTAGTCCAAGCGACCTTTCTCACACCAGTTGAGCCGTTTCACACAAAATGCAGTATGATTGAGATAACTTCACTCATAGGTCCAGAAAAGTCCATGGCAATACAGTCAAATACAAGCTGGATGCAGTTTTTTAGGGTAGCAGGGTGGCATACTGGGCATTGACCCTGTCCTTCAACAGAAAACCCAGGTTAAACTCGTATCTCAAGCATCCGCCCTGATGAACTGGACACCCATGCGGACTGGGGGCAAAAGAAGAAGGAGTTTACCCTCAGGAATCTAGAAAATATCACATTGCTATTATTATTGTGAAATTCAACCTATATGACACAGGCATCATCAGCACAAACTGATTCTCTCTGCTGACTTCTGTGTGTATCTGTTCCAGTGTCTGTTTTTGAACTTGACTTGATCTGTATTTCAGATGTTCCGACCCATTATTTATCCAGGAAAGCATTTCGCTGAATGTACATGCTCTCAAGCAGTGACATAATGGTAAATGAAAAAAAGGCGGGTGAACTATGACCTCAGGCTTGGATATCATCAAAAGGCAAACAACCACAAATATAAACAGAAATCAATCATTTTTTTCCCTGCTTTTTCCCCTCAAAACACCCTGTCCTTGTACAACTTACATCAGTTTGGTACTCGTTACAAGGAACTCACAGATTTATGTCAGCTTCAAAAGACAGATAAACCCCACAAAGTCCACAAATGAATAGGTGTGCGGACCGGCTTTAGGCGAGTTCAACCTTCACGGCAGTTCTTGAGGGAGGGAAGAGCGTAATTCATTAAAGTGTGGGTTCATCCTAATATTTAGAGAAGACTTATCTTCCTATTTGCTTCATCAGCACTTGGATCAGGCTCCTGGACTGAAGACAGAGCAGGGCTTCAAAAAGCATGCCATTCTTTTTCATTCCGATTCTTTTAACCCCTGGTGGAGAAATGATTTTTTTAACCTTCATCTTGCGTTGTATATGATGTTGTTCTTGTACCTTATGTGCCAGTATGTGATGATATTCCTATAAATGTACAGGATTTTGTTTTTGTGACACCACCACCAGATTCCTGTGTATTTACTGTACTTGCAGAATGAAGTGATTTCTCATGTTGAATGTGTTCTTCCTCATATTTCTCAAAATTTGTTTTGCTCGACAAACTTTCCTTGAATATCAGTTGGTACAACACAACCCTGTCCGTCATATATTCTCGCCTTTTCCCTAAATTGCTACCACACCATCCCAGTGTGTTTCCCAACTCCAATTAACGTCTCTGTGCATCAGTTTCAAGCTGCCAATTCTCTTCATCCAAAAATGAAAACATTCACATGAGAATAGACAGTTTAAACAGGTGCCATGGTAACATAATCGTCGCTGCGGCAATTACTGCCTTATGCCTGACTAACAGCCATAAATCATTCTCTCTCTACAAAGAGGACGTTGTGGTGCTCCACTCCCATTCAATAATCAGAAATTGCTCCATGTACGGCGTGACGAGTGGGCCCTGAAACAGCCCATTCTTCTGTTTCGTCGACGATATTTAGCTCTCTATGGCGACATTACAGGGATCCTTCAGCAAGCTCGATATTGTACCTGCTCAACACCTGTTAGCCTTGCAAAGGTTTCATCAGATAGTTGAAATAAATGCTAGTCATCATCATAAACGTAATCATAGTCATAAAAACCAGGGGCCTTTATGCCTTTGCCAAATTGCCCTGCCTTCTGATTTACAGTCAGACTGGTGGGATGGGGAGGGGAAACGGATAGGGTATGGAGCACGGTGCATATTACCTGTGCAGAATGGGATACAAATCCAAATACACACACCTGCAGACCACCCCTTATACACACACACACCTGGGAACTTCACTCTCATAGGCATGTAATAGCTGAGGCTGGGCTTGGGAGAGGTGGGGGGGGGGCACTGAGGAATTCCCTTGGGATTACAAAGACAAACATTGTACCGCACTCACACACAATACAGCAGGTGAGTAGAGTGATAAGGGAGCAGAGGACAAATTAGCCTCCATATTAAAATAATCCCTCATGTCTAATAACAATAATACGCTCCACACTGACGGTATTGCACATATACAATGGAGTTCGTTTTCAGGTTGCGGCTGCTGAAAACACAGATTCGAGTGTTTGCGAAATGGGTCCATCATACCTGCTCCACTTGTCAACAGTCTTAGAATACACAGAGTAATGGGTGCCAATAACCGAGGCAAAGGAGGTAGTGTGTGTTTTCAAAATCCTGACCAGGTGCTTGAGAGGTAAAGACACAGGAAAAAGATGCCTAATAAGTGGTCTGATGGTGCCATAGGGTTTTTTTAAAACAGTTTATTCAAACTTTTAAGAGTTTGATCTTTCTGTTCATTTTGCTTGGCAAGGTAAGGTGACAATGCAATTCAAACTCTGGTGCTGCCAACTGTAGAGATGTCTGAAAAAAACTGAGTACCTATCCTCTAAGAAGACAACTGCATGTGGAATGAGAACATGATCATAGAGCTATTTCACAAACTTTGTCTGATAACTTTAAAAAGTCATGAAATATCCTCTGAAACCTATTTTAGCAACCATCAAAATGCATGACTGAATCATATTCCTTACCTTACCATTATTATTTTTTTTTTTTCAGTCAAAACATTATCAACACCAGGATATGGCACAAACTTTTTCCACTGTCTGGTTAATGTGCTAATCTTTGTTTGTGGAACACACCACACTGAACCAACTACAGGAAATCTGAACTCAAGCAAACAAGTGCATACTGTGAGACACTCACGTTCAGCTAACAGTAGGAGTAACAGGAAAATTCACAACAAATACATTTTCATGGTTGTGTTTTTATTAATGGATGAACTGTTATTTATTGATAACAGGATATATGTACAAATGGCAAGGTGCATAGGATGCTTATTACAGTAAATTGTGGCTACACAGCTGTGGCATAATACTGTCTTTATATCACTATTCTGACCTGTGCAAAATGGAAAGGATTTAACTAAAATCATGACATGCAAAACAAAAAATACAGAGGCAAACAAAGACGTAGACTAAAAAGTTTAGATTGAAATCTACTGATTTGTGACTGTCCTTCTTTCTATTACAAAATCAGAAAATCTTGATTCACTTCTGATGCAAGCTTGAAATTAAAAGGTCAGAAATCAATTATGTCATGAAATGCCAACCCCTGGCACACACATAGCAGATACAGTTTGTCTTGCTAAATATACAGAATGCAGCAGTCACTGCTGGTGTCCACTGTAATATTAGCTGGGTCAGATAAAGACTTAAATGCCACTCACATAAGCAACACATAACCTTTAACATGGCAGTCTGAAAAATCTCACTATGATGAAGCTGACGCAAAAAAATATTTTTCTTTTGCCAAAATAGGTGCAAAGAACTGAAATGACACTGCTGGAAAACTTTGGTCAGTGGTAGTCGGTGGCATTTGGAATGATTTTTGGACCTTACTGTGTGAAAACTATTTCCCTAAATTAAGGAGTAAAAACAGTTGGGAAAAATGTTTTCAATATTATCCGAGCATCAGGTCTGAGGCTTACGTCAGAGCTTCCACAATATTTCCTTCTCGTAAACATGTTTTTACATTAGCAGCTAAAAAGGGCAGCAGCTCTTACAACAGGAATTAACTTGTCTTGAAGAGAAACCAGGTCTTCAGTGTACAAAGTAAATCAAATGAACCATAACAGGTTGGTATTGTAATACTGAACCATTAACACTAAGAGCCTTAATAAAGATGGGCCTGGGCCATCGCAATGGTATGTTAGGACTTTTCTTCACTCATTTATTAGTCAAGTGTGACTAGTAGCAAACTACATTTGTTGTCAAATTGTACCTGAATGTCACGTTTAAATTTCTCTTTCAATGTCTTTTTAAGAGTTCAATGTCTTGTTTAAGGACACTTGGACAGGATGCACAGCTGCTGGATGCACTCGCTGTTGTTACTGGCTTGGGATCGAACCTGTGACCTCTCAGTTACGGTAAGGTAGTGTCTGTATTAGCAGTATGATCCCAGTGTCCCTGCAGTTAGGATGAAGCTATGGTTTTGGGGTGTTCTGCATTCGCTGGCGTCTCCTGGCCAAAGCTTCCTGTTTCTTCCTCTCGATCTCGGCTGCGGAGCACTTCCCCGTCATCTGGCTTGTGACGAATACTGGAAAGGAGACAGGAAAGTGAAAAAAAGAAAATGGGTGGAAAACCTGAATAAGAGCTGCAAAGAAAGTTTGTGGTCAAAAACCGAAAAGACTTACAGGGAAAATCTGCCCTAAATCAGAACTCGCGTGTCATTGCTATGATCTTAGACAACTGAGTCTTGATTTGCGAACATAAAAAGGTTGCTTCCATAAGTAGGAACAGTGGGCACCCAGGGAAATCTTATGGGAACATTGGCAGAGTTTCTTGTTCGTCCTTTAGGGCATTACAATGAAATGGAGCAAATTTGGATGTAAAAGCTCAAACAAACATCCCTTCGTGTCCAGACAAATCTATCTGTAAACCATTGTCACTGAAGCTTCTTGAGGTTTGGACTCTTGGCGACATCACAAATCAAAGCCATGGCTCTGTGGTTACTTGCTGTGGGGGAGAATTGTTCATGTGCACATACAGTGAACTGTCTATGATCATAGGAACAACATAACATCTGCTTTAGGAAAGATTTTCACTTTCAGATAAAGTGCAGTCCAATGGCAAAGTGATGGTGACAATTGAAAGATATGCTGAGTAAGGTCAGTATCAGGATCACTTTATTTACAAATCAGGGTGAATGTACAGACATTTGTCTTAGTGGGAGGAGCTAATTTTACTTTCAGTATATTTTGCCAGTCAAAGGAATTCAGGAGCTCCAGTTCAAAACATTTATGTTTGCTGTTCTGCAATGCAACACCTGTTCACACATTTTCCCAAATTTTCTTCGCCCAAGACCCAGTGCAAAATGGACGACTTTGTTAATAAGCATTCAAAGTGAATAAATTTGCTTATTGGGCCAAATCTCTAATGTGGTATATGCTCTAATAAAACACTGATCCAAAGAGGAAATGCACAAAGCTCACCTTTGTTGCTCAGAGCCACTGAGTCGGACAGATTTCTCTTGAAGGATGC
The DNA here is from genome assembly GCA_900302555.1 of Myripristis jacobus. Lineage (NCBI taxonomy): Eukaryota > Metazoa > Chordata > Actinopteri > Holocentriformes > Holocentridae > Myripristis > Myripristis jacobus. The sequence continues at coordinate 17,117 of OMLB01043171.1, forward strand.
ATGATGGGACTTGGAGTTCTGTGCTGGCCTTGCCGTCACTGTACGTGTTGGTGTATCCGCATTTGCATTCGTAGCCCGGAAAGATCCAGAGGAGTCCTTAAACTGGCTCAATGTGCTCGGACCCACATGACTCCCAGGGAGGCTCTGAGACATCTGTGGTTTACTCGCAGAACCTTGCATGGGAATGTTCCATCCCTGATAGTTCTCGGTTTCACAGTTCATCCCTGGTAATGAGTTAGAACGAACAAAAGCATGTGTCTGTCTGTTAGTGGTACCGGAATTGGTGCTAATGGAGCTTGCAATCTCAATTGGCAAAGGCACAGTTGTTTTTTGACGTCTGTCTCCAGCAATGTCTTGTTTTTCTTTGCTATCAGTAGGGGTTGTTTGCTCTGGCTGACTGCTGGAGATCTTTTCCACATTGTCACACACCTGGTAGAGAAGTTCGTCATCATCCCCATCATCCCACATGCAATCAGAGTTAAAAAAGGTCTTCATGTTTGTATCTGAAATGTCTGCAGCTACACTGGCCGACTTAACTGCCTGGCCAGAGGTTATCTTGTGAGGCTGGGGAGTAGATACTTCTTTAAATGAGGCTGGCTTTGTGGTGGCATATTTCCTGTCAGATGTCTGTGATTTAGAAAATTGTACTGCAGTAAGGTTAGGCTTGGATACCTCTCTGGCTGGAGCCACCTTGGCCTGGAAGACAGGGTTAGGCTCTAACTTGAAGGTGCTTCTACTGGAAGTCTTTGGTTTGGGACACAATTCCTGGAGGGCACTGCAGCTTGGCTTAAGGAGCAGCCTTGAAGTCTGACAGGCATGTGAAGACTGCACATTTACAGTAGACTTAGGAGAAGTTTTTTCGGTAGTGTTCAGCCTAGTGTTAGTCTCCAAGGTGACTTCAGGTAAGGTGCTGTGTTGTGGGTCAGGATTCTGGGTCATTGCCAGCACGAAAGAGTCATTAAGCAGGTCGTCATTCTCCCAGTCATCATCAAACTCATCACAATTGTTCTCCTTATTTGTGGCAAGATGTGCAGATGGATCAGGCTTGTTAGTCGACTTGGCCACTGGCTGTTGAGGTGGACCAGCGGTTGAAGTCTGAGGTTGTCCTTTTAGCTCCTGTGAACAAGCGGACACTGATGAACCCTGGCTCAGCCGGCCACTGACTTTCTGAGTGGAACAGTCAAACAGAGCATGCAGCTCAGCCTCCACTTGATCCGATGTAGACGAAGATTTCAGTCTGTTCACAAAGCTTGGGGATGTTTTCTCAGCTGGTTTTGTTTCAGAAGCGTTCCCACATTCAGAGAAGTTAGTGTTAATTGTGTTAAGCTCACTGTCTTCCTGCATGTTCTTGTCAAACTGTCTGGCCAGTTTCATTAGGTCCTCCACGTTGCTTTGCCTTTGGAGAGGACAAAATAAAGGAGGGAATTATCAACAAGACAAAAAATTGGTAAGACTTACAGCCGCAAAAATGTTGGAATCCTATAAAGATGTGAACAATCACATTTCCGAGTAAAAACCACAAGAATCTTCTATATGTGTTCCTATGTGTTCCATGCCTCTTTATCTGCAGTTTCCAAACATGTGTCATTACAAGCCATCAGCTTCCAGGTTTTCATTCTAACTCAACACTATATGCCAGCAGATTTCATTGATTAGTTTCCTTCTTTCTCTTTGAGGATGTGCTGCTCAGTGAAATCAGTTCCTGTGGTGTTTAGTTGGAATGAAAACAGACAGACCCCTCAGCCTCTGTGGCACACAACTGAGAACCACTGTCCTATACTGCAGACACATTGTGTTTGTTAATTTAGAGAATTTAATAATCTGCCCCTGGTCATGAGAATATTTTGTTTTAATATTTTTCTTTTGACGACAGGGTTGCTGAGACAGTGTATGGTTTACACACCGAGTGGACTTCCTCCTGACTCTTGGCTGGGGAACCTCTGGCGTGCATGGTACAGCACTGTCCCCAATCCACTGCAGCAGGGGGGATTCAACTCCAGCTGGTTTTGCATCCTGTGTAAGACGAGGGCACAGTGGTGAATATATTTTTTAAGCTATGAGCCGCATAGCACAGCGAACACAGTGGGAACATGGCTCCTGGTTTAGCTGTTCAATAAAAGGCCAATTTCATTCCCTATATCCAACATGACAGAACGCCAAATAAGATGGTTCAATAGTGTCAGGCCTCATGTTGTTGATGTAACTTCAAGTGAACCTGAACACACTGACCTTTGGAGCAATACGGTTGACAATATCTGATATTTCCACCACTCTGGTGTTTCGGAGCCCCCTCCCTGAAAGGAAATAACAGTAAGAACTAGTGTTAATGCTAACTGCGCATCTACTGCCATGAACAACAATAATTTGCAAGGCATGTGACATTTATATTCAGCGATATAATGATTTAAATCTTATTTAGACAATCCCACCCAACAATAAATACAATAAAACAATAGATCATGCAGTTTCTGTGTTGAGCATCAGGATTGCTTACCGTTGTCAACATGAGGGGGAGATGTGGGATCCCAGATAATATCCTGTGAAGGTTCTCCGTCACCTGGAGAATCCACATTATTCAAGCCAGGGTATCTGCTGTACGGTGTGCGATTAGGGCTCTGTAAATCTGGGGGAGTGGGACAGAAGTTAGTTGGTAAAATGACAAGAACATACCTGCTATGAGCGGCCATGCAGAGTGGCTAAAACCTAACTGATTTTCATTGGTCTGGGTTTTAGTGTCCCATGATGTTTTAAATGCTGTTTCAGAGGCTTCTCTACCCTGACAGGAATAAAAAACCTGGGAAAAACAATTTAACAGTTTGTTTAACATGAGAATGGACAAAATGAAAACATTTCTTGATACCAACATCAACACAAAAATAATCATCTTTAAAAATCCATCCCAGGCAAACATCTAATTGTCAGGTAACTAATATGTAGGTAAAATACATCACAACTCTGCATAACCCTAACCTCACAGTCAGATGCAAAAACCAATCTCATCAATTCTGCCACTATTTGCATTATAACCACTCAAATACACTTAAGGCTAATTAATTAAATGACTAATGACAGCCTAACTAATTGCCACTCATGTTTAGCTGAACATTTACCACAACGTCAGCATCATACGGGTCTATTTAAGAGTGCTGGTAAGGCAAATGGTTTATGTGTGTTACTGAAAATCATGGGGAAATTTAAACGTGTATTAGCATGGTATTTGGTCTGCCTCTACATATTACTAAGCTACTTCGACGGACACAGGATAGCTAATGTTTGTTTTTGTTGTTTTTTTTTTTTAAAGAAAACTACAGGTTAACTTCGTCATATTTGTAGGCCTGTCTGAGCCTCACCTTTATGAATGTGAGCTGCTGTCCCAGAGGCCTGCTGTCCGGCTCTGCTGTCCTGCAGTGTGTTGTGGGAGAGTTTGGACACACTCCGCCACACTTCACTGAAGCCACAGTGAGCATCATGCGGCCCCGGCTCTGACATGCTGCACCGAAGCTGCGCTCAACTCATCATTTCCCCTGCGCATTATTTCACTAACAACTCGGTCGTGGCGATATATCCGCGTTTGGACTCCGTGCACTTTGTCTCACTCGCTGGGGTTGTTTTTATTCATTTGCTAGCTGCGAGCCGCCATGCTGCTCTGCGACGTCACCAGCCTACGGAAGCCGGGTGGTGTTGTTCGCGCTTCCTGTCGAGCGCTCACCCACCCCTCGCAGGGAGTCGAGAGAGAGAGAGAGAGAGAGAGAGGAGCTGCACATTGCACAAGCAGTTGTGTGGCATTAAGTGTGTCAGGCTTTGACTTTTCATGCTTAATGGTTAAAAACTAAAGCTTTTCAAGTGCACAAGCAAGGCAATCCATCATGTCAGACAAGGATTCCCACATTTTTGAGGTTTCGGACCGCCAAGGAGCAGATACATTACACCATGGTTCCCAAACTTCTTTCACATCCTTGGACAAAAGTGATACTAAACTATTACCATTCTCGCTGAGGACCCCCAGCATCTTTTCACTGGAGGCCTCCACTACTGTATCAGTGTTTCAGACCACAATCTGCCCATTTTAGGATTTTTTTTTTTTGCCAGGATTCCCATCTAAGAAGAGTTTTGTTGTGTGTCTGCACTGTTGGCGTGTAATCATTTGTTATGCATTATCTCCCGGTGAAGATAATGAGGATGCCTAAGGAGCAAAATCAGCCCCGACTCTTTAATCACATAAGAAAATTCTGTTGCCAATAAACATTCAATGACAGTTTGAAGTAAACAAAAGTCAAATTTGGAGTTGTTTTGACCCGACGCCTCGCTTTTTTGCCTTCTGCTGGAAACTTTACCATCTGTGTTGCCCCTGGAAAACCCGGCGTATCACCACTGTTTTGCGTTTGAAATGAGTTTCAGCGAAATGGGAGCTGCAATCCAAATTTATGCCCCCAGACTTAGCCCTTGCACTGGGAACTTCATAAAGTGTACTCATAAGATCCCAGCTTGGATTACTCATAACTTGGCTGGATGCAGGCGGTACAGTAAATATTTTGGCAAATGCTCCAAAACGGCCTTGTGCATCACCAAGTAGGTCTAGTCATATGGTTGCCCGTTAATTGTTACCAGGCTAAGTGGGGCCTAAAGCGTGTTTGTTTGCGGAAGCCGCGTTGTGAAGGTTGTTTGTGTGCGTTGCAGGCCTGGCTGTCAAATCACGATCACTACTGAATCACAATTCAATCACATGTTTCACAACTGTTTAGCATTTAATTCAAACTAATTTGTAGACAAAATTCATATTACATGGTGTTTGACTAAATGCCACAAAGATCTGCCGGGGCTACCAGGCGTGGTAAAAGGCTGTAACTGATCTGCCAGGGCTGCAGCTGGTTTCCCTCCCTGGATGCCAGACCGGCGTGGATCTTCCCTCTCTGAACTCTTGTCACCAGCCGATACAGGCCTTTCACTGACAATCAGCTGTTTAACAGTCAGTGCTGCCCGCCGCTGATTCAACCGAGGTGAGGATCTGATTTTACTCAGCAGCTTAGAGAGCGTCGGTCTGCAAGGCCTGCAATGAAACCTCGCCTCAAACTGCATTAAGGAGATGCTAACCAACCTGTCACATATATCAGTTTAAAATGAGAGTTTTAGAGCCATGTGATGGTCTGAATTTTGAGGAAACACCCAGTCCTTGCAATGTTCTGGCATGAAAACAGCAATTTTAAAGAGTTAATTTGCAAAACCAAATAAAAAAAGAACAGACTGGTGTGTGTAATCTAAAATACAGAACTTCGTCACACCAGACACACATCACACACACATTACTCGAAATAGGCCTGCAACTAAAAATCATTTTAATTTAATCTATCATTTGTTTTGTTTTCTTGATCAGTCATTTTGTCTTTCACATGTCAAATATAATGATAAACGCTCATCACAAGTTATCAAATGAGGTCTGACCAGCAAACAAACAAACAAACAAAAAAACAGATTCAATTTATAATGATATCAAACAAAGAAAGGTTTTTGTAAAACTGTAACCAGCCAGATTATCAATTTTAATTGACTAACTTTTTGTCAGTCGACTCAAAAGTTAATTGTCTAATTGTTTCAGCACTACTAGTGTGATTGCCTGAGAATAACATGATCATTTAGAAATGAATACAAGTTGAGCACTGTGTTCAACAGACTCTTTAGTACGGTCACAAAATATCAGCTGTTGACATTTTCTGATGTAAAAATGTTGGTATCAGCCTTTATGTTCCCTCACACATCAGCTGACCTCTGTGCTGACAGTCAGAGGCCAGGGTCTTGACCGCAGCCCCTCTAGACATGTTGTAAATGCTACAAGGAATATTTTCAGAACAAAGACAAAGTGATAACTGTTTTTAGACCCTCAAGGTCAAAGGTCAAGCGAACTGTTAATGTAGAGCACTTAGCGTAGGTAAATCAGCCAGGTGCTTATCTTTTGTTTTGGTGGGTTTAGAGGGTGGATTTCACTGGGCAGGGCCTTGTCAAAGCTACGCCTCTAATGAAAACAAAGTGTCTCAGTCAAGTGAATCACAGCTTCAGTGGTAACCGCTTATTGACAAGACGGGATGATTCAGGATGAGTAATAAATAAGTGGTTCTGAGTGGAGTCCATATTTCCACCAGCAGTGTACTTTACTCCCACTTGGGTGCTCCAGTTTTGAACTTGGCTTATCTGTGAAAGCTGGGGAATTTAATGTTGGTGCTGTTTATTTGACTGTGTCTCACACACACGCACACGCACACACACACACACACACACACACACACACACACACGCACACACCATGAGGCGGCGTTCAGAGTTTCCACTGAGCGCTGACCCCGTATGACTCCTTTGGTTACAGACATTATTATAATAATTATTATTTTTCACTCTTACCATATTGCAGAGTGTATTCTCTGCTTATTTCATAAAGGAAGTTCTTGGCAACACGTTGGTGGAGGTGAATGATTTATCCGTGTGATTTAATGTAACTTCTGCACATAAACTCTCATAATACATACATTTTAATTAGCAGATAGGGCTTGTTTCGAGTTTTAATCAACACATTCATGTCTATCTTGTTGCTTTTAGGTAAATTAATGTACATAAGAAAGGTTGTGATTTTATCTTATCTTTATTTTATCTTCTATATCTTTGTCTGATGATGCAATGTAAAATTTTAACTAACAGTCTTTAGCTATTATGAGGATTTGAGGGTGTCATAATTTAATTAGTAGAATTAAAGTCCGATCTAGGCTCAAAGGTATTGAAAAATATTTTTTTCACATATTTTGCAGAGCATTTTCCAGAATAAAGCACTAGATGGTGCTTGTATTCTTCCCTGGTGTTGTGTGTGTGTGTGTGTGTGTGTGTGTGTGTGTGTGTGTGTGTGTGTGTGTGTGTGTGTGTGTGTGTGTGTGTGTGTGTGTGTGCGAGTGTGCGCGTGTGCATGTGTGTGTGTCAGAGA